>JAHBCN010005002.1:0-58362 GCA_019359885.1 Listronotus oregonensis | reverse complement strand
GCCCTCCCCTAAATCCGGCCCTCAATATACTGAATTAAAGGCACAATAATATTAAAAAATTTATACAACTATTAAACTAAATAAAAATCTTCTGAAAAAGAAAAATAATTAACAAAATATCAAGGTTGGAAGTGAAAAACATTCGTTAAAAATAATGGAAAAAAATATAATAAAAACAAAATAAACTTAAATAATTCTCTGCATTTCTATGTACCTAATTCCCATCATTACATACGTATTGCTCAATTCTTCTTTTTGCATATCAAACAACTCTTCTAATTTCAGCTGAAGTGATTTAGGTGCATGCCTCTCTAATTCTGACTATTAGCTATTTCTGCCTTCGTGGCCTGATTTTTTAGACTTTGTTTTTTAAATGGCCCCACAAATAGAAGTCCAGTGGTGTGAGATCAGGAGACCTCAGTGAAAACTCCTGCACTGTGCTTTCTCAAGCATCGCCAAACCTTGTCCTTAGATATATTAAAAGTTATGGCAACTTGTCTTGTACTTGAGTTCTGATTTTCTCGAAAATGTTCCAGAATACGTTTTTCAGCTACATGTTACCTATTTTGTAGATTATATTTTTTGTTCTTGATTTTGAAATATTACCTGTATTGTTTAAGATGTTTTTAGGATTTCCTATTTATTTATGGCAAATAGGTGGCTGATCGGGGGTCGGACATTGAATTTGGCAGCGATTTGTCCAACTAACTGTTTTTTTTTTCATTGTTAAACGCCAGGCCATATTTACTGTCCAAAATTTTAGATATCACCTGCATTTTGACAGGTAAACTAATCACGTTTAGAAGATAATGATATCTGTCATAATTTTAAGCCAACAACATAAGAATTCTGTGTTATTAATAAATTTAGAAATTGGAAACATAACCAAGTCAGGCTGGTAAAACACATCATTTTGAATAAAAAACTGAAAATACTCTTTTTTAATTTGAGCAACAGTTTCGCAGAATTGTTTTTAAAAATGAACATTTTTACATGAGAATTCCTAAAGGTGCCGGTGTTTATTAAGAATATCATAAGATAAATTCTAAGAAAATGGCTAATAATTTTTGAAGAATCGGCTCATACTTTTGCCCCTACTAACGTACGCCAATGGTGAATCTCAGGTTTGACTATATTGGCAAGGTCGCCTTTTAGGTAGTTATCTATTACCAATATTTCATAAAGATAGCACGAGTATTTCTTCCGAAAACTGCGACACACTATATATGGTTTGGAAAATTTATTATTTTTTACAAATTTATAACTTTTTGAATCACATCTTCAAGTTCATAATTCAAGTTAGACCACCATCTTTGTAAACTTGTTGACGAAAATTGACTTGGAATTATAATTCGATAGTCCTACAAATTTCTATTATTTGCCAATGCCTTATTCTATGTGTCTTTGGTCACATAAATTTCCGCTCATCAGACGTATACTTACTAAGAACCGAAACAATTGATGATTAATGAGTTACCTCATTATTGGGCACGAATTTAAGAGTATATGATCTTCTGCCAAAAAATAATCGGAATCATATGAATTTTTCGTAGCTTTTCCTGGAAAGCATGACATTTGCATTTGTAGTTTCAGTAAATTTTATCGGACAAAATATGTAGTCAGGTTTAAAAGAACGCCAATCTAAATCTATGTTACGATATATTGTTAAACATTTTTTGTTACCCTAAAAGGCTGTTTTGGCCAATTGTGCGTACTGGAAAATATTACCTGGTTAAAGCATAGATGTATAAAGTTTAGACTCTATTCCATATGGGTAAGTTGGTTTCCACAAAAAAGGTATAGATAGACGAGGCGTCGTTCCAGGCTCTTCCTACCGCCAGCTACAACCAACCAATGCTTGTTCTTAGCTTCAACCATTGAACAACATTTCGCCTCTATATCTCTTCGCAGACTATCCTTTATATGTTTATGGGTGAAAAGGATGTAAAAAGTAAAATTCAGTAAAACGCTATGGTATTACTTTAGTTGTTGGTACCACAGGTCTTTATAAAGAACTAAAATACTGACTCCCATAAGCGCCTGTGTATTAAAAATGGTACACACATGGGAAGCCAGTCTCATAGGTATTTATAGAAATAAATAGGACTTTTAGTGGTAAAACTGCAAATTAATTTAATTTATCAACTGTCATTGAGTTTATTTAGTCGATTTAGATTTTTAAATGGCGAGGTGATCTGTTTTTCTCTTGTTGCTCTTAGCATACAGGGTGTTCGGCACCTGACATGATAGACATACCTAAATCTGAGATATGTGGGGCCGTCTGCTATGCGGTCCACCCAGATATTTTGACGTGGGACTAAGATTTTTTTTAGAGTTTTTGAATTTTTTTTCTAAAATTTTCAATTTTCGACTTTTAAACTGAAATAACTTTTTAAAAAATAATGAAAGTGAAAACATTTTTATTTTATTCTAATCTAGACTAATAGTAGAATCATACCAATTTAATAATTGGAGCCCATGACAGCTACAAAGAAAAATATGAGCCCTTAAACCACAAAAAAAAGTAAAAAATAATTCTAAGAGCCAACTTTGCATTGCATTGAAAGAAACTAGAATTGATCGAGTTTTTCTAATTAGTCAAAAACATCTTTAATTCATGCCCTTTTAAACGATATGCAATAACCATAATTTGCTTAAAAACAGCAAGAATTGTTTGTAAAATTTATCAAAAGAAGTAAAAAATGCCCACCTTGATAAAGGTGACAAACTCGGTGACAAATAACTCTTGCTCTTTTTAAACAGATTGTGGTTATTACATATCGTTCGAAAGGGCTTTAATTGAAGATGTTTTTGACTAATTAGAAGTACTTGATCATTTCTAGTTTTTTTATGCAATGCAAAGTTGGCTTGGAATTATTTTTTACCTTTTTGTGGTTTGAGGGCCCGTAATTTTCTTTGTAGCTGTCATGGGCCTGAATTATTTAATTTGTATGATTCTAGAGTTAGTCTAGATTAAAGATACGTTGTCAGTTTCATGATTTTTCAAAAAGTTATTTCAGATTGAAATCTGAAAATTGAAAATTTTGGGAAAAAAAATTAAAAAATCTAAAAAAAAATTCTTAGGGGCCAGGTCAAAATATCTGGGTGGACCGCATAGCAGACGGCCCCTCCCATCTCAGATCTACGTATGTCTACACATGTGCCACCTGTATATTCCTTGATGCTCTTGGTATATATTTTTGCAAAAATTAATAGTTTTTTTGTGATAGTTTTCCTATTTGTGCAGTCCAGTGAAGTCTCACCAACCTAGATTTTTCAGATTTACCAAGAAAATATCCCTTTGTGGGTGGCATCGCATAAGTGTACCATTTTTAATTCCTAGAAAGTATTCTAGTTCTTTCCGGAAATCTGTGGTTGGTACTTAGTAAGAGTATCTAATTTTCTTACCCAAATACAGTTTTATTAAATGGTAATAGATAGTTACTAAAAACATAAAATTATTATTCGTTTTTAATATAAATCAGTTCTGTCCTTTGAAAATATTACAATTAAGATTTTGTGATTGTGTATGAGGATTTAACAACAGCACATAATAATTTTTATGGTTTTAGAGCCGCTAGGTACTGGTAAAGACTCTTTTAAATAGGATAGATTTTAATTTTTTACCACAGGTAATTAATATTATTTTCTTTATGTGCTAAAATATTTTAAATGTCCTAAATTTTTAGGTTAATTGCAAGTGGCACCAATGTAAATACTCGTCACAATTTAGGCTGGACTCCTTTGATGCTTGCAGCTGTCAATGGCCATCATGACATTGTTAAAGTACTACTAGAAAATGGTGCAAATGTTAATATGGGCGATAACTATATTAATCCTAGTAGGACCTCACAAGAAAAAAAATTGCATCCAATAGAAGGTATGGTTTTATTAAACCAAAAAGCTATTACACTAAATATATTTAAATCAGGATTTGAAAATATTATGATATTCATATATAAAGAATTTGTTATGAAATCAAAATCAAATAGTAAAATAAAGTTACAATTTGCATTAAGATGTGCATTAAAATTTTTAAACTAAAATTTCTCCCAAATGGTTGGATCTACCGAGTTAAAGTGAGAGTGCCTTTATTTCTCCAAATTGTCTGTTCTTTTTGACTGTTAATTACAAGAAGAAGTTGCACACAAATGTTTTTGTGTGGTTCATATCATGTCAAACCACTTTCCACCCTTAAAGACCTTTTCTTTTTCTGCGTTAAATTAATTTACTATGGCCACCCATTAGTTCACGGCCTTGTGAATTTTGCATATGTAGTTTTGTCATATCTCGTCAGGTGGCGCTGAGCTAAAGAAGTAGTATTTTCACCCAACTGCAAGATAATATTGGTAGAGAGGTTCTTGAGCCTTGTTGTATAATTAAACAATAGAAAGGAAAGTTCTTTCAGCATATGGCTCATAATGAACTGAAAAATAAATAAAACAAGTACATCGTTAGAGGTATGCTTTTTGCTAATGGCATTAAAATCACAGGGATTCCAAAAAGTTGATATCCACGGGTGTGGCACATTCGCTGTAAGTCAAGACACCACTGATGAAGGGTCACCGAGGAAATAAATTAAACTTTTGTAAAATCAAAGTAAGATTTAAAGAACTCTGCCGCTATCTAATCTAGACTAATCCCAATGCAACCAGTCAAGCATATTAATACAAAAAATATGTTAAAAAATGTTAAACAATGGTAAAAAGTGACATCTAGGTGGGCATGGCGATGATATTTGAAAAACGCAAAAAAGACAACTTTTAACAAAAGAAAAATGGCCATCCATTTAAATTTTGTTTGTAAATTGTGCTGTTTTCGAGTAAAAACATTAAATAAATGTCTGCAATATGAAGTCATTCTTTTGGACACACTCTGTATATTCAACATATTTCTAAAAAATGCATCCCTAATAATCCTTTAATTTTTTTGTTACAATCTATTTTCAGGTAAGGTCGGATTAATATGTCGCATTCGTCTACGAATTTTATAGTGTGTGTCTCTATTTTGTGGAAGAAGAAATCCTATATCTTACACTTTTTCATTTATTCTTTGCGAAGGAATGACAATGAGAACCAGCCTATAATTAAATTTATCCACCTAGGCAGAGTTATTGTCCAAAAGATGGAGCAGAATTTTGTCCGTCATCGGGAATATGGCATTTCTTCATTATAATGTTCGCTTCATGCTAAAGGCCGTCATCGATAATATGCATAAAAATGTCAAAAGTTTTTTGTGTTTATTCCATTATTTTTAACAAAGAAAGTAATTGACGAGTTTACTTCATAATTGAGTATATATATATATATATATATATATATATATATATATATATATATATATATATATATATATATATATATATATATATATATATCGGATATTTTGATATTTATAATAAATATCGGATATTTTCGAACCCTGTTTGTGGTAGATGCATAGATGCATTATTAAAAGCTTAGTGCTTTTTCCAAATTAAAATATGTTTGGAAAATAAGCAAGTTTTAAGTTTAAATATATCAAAACCGTTAATATTTAATATAGGGCATGTAATATGAAAGATGTTTAGAATTTCATGTAGAATCCAAAGATCGAAAAATATACAGGATGTTCTATTTAAAATAAAAAAAATGGTACCAGTACCTTTGGTAGTGGTACCTGCAGTAAATTGTCTTTTCCTCCAAAATGTTTTCTATATTTAATTCTTAATTCTTAAAATAAAGTGATAACTATTCAAAACATTATATCAATCAAATAATATATATTCTTCTTATAAATAAAGAAAACATAATATGATAGTTAAAAAATGTATTAACATTTTCTTTGTTTATAGTCCTTATGATCAGGGATGAAGAATTTTCCAATGTGCTTAACAATAAAGCAACTTTTTTGGGATTTACTGCATTACATTATGCAGTTTTAGCTGATAATTTTGATATTGTCAAGTGTCTTCTAGACAATGGAGCCAATCCGTGCTTAGAAACTGAGGCTGGCCACAAACCTCTGATTTATGCAAAAGAAGGTCCTTTAAAAGAATATTTAAAAAAGGAAACTGAAAAGGTTATACAATATATTTATTATACAGGGTTTTATAAAAAATATGTAATTATTAAAATTATAAAAAATGGTGTTGGGTTCTGAAAAATCATTTCTTTTTGGTGTAAAAACAATTTAATTCCAGTTAGCAGCTTTAGAACAGTCGCACCTAGTATGCCATTTACACTAAATTAAAGTTTTCGAAAAGTTATTCATTACAATTTTACTGGCATACATGTAAGTCAAGGTTTAAGGTTAGTATGGGCCCTTAAATCTGTAAAAGAAATACCTATCCTGGGACAAACGTACTCAAGTAAGCCATTCATTCCAAACAAACATTCTTAAAATAAAATCTTGAAAATAAATTGGCACCCCTGTTAGAAAGGCCCTGGCATATGTTTTAAATAATGTTAGAACTTTTGATTAAAATGACCAGTCGTACTCTGTATGCCGTTTTGGTTTTTGATAACTAATTGTAAAACTAGACTATATTTTAATAGTTACGGTCAGTAAATTACGGGCTAAAATAAATATAAAATTATTTTTATTAAAAACAAATTTAAATCATTTCGGAACCACCGAGCAAAATAAGCAGTTTTAATTTTTGAATAAATAATCTTCAAAACCATCCATTTTCTAATAAGCATATCGATTGAGTATGTTTACTTAAAACTACAAGCAGAAAACCCGAAAAACTAAAAACTATCAGAATATTTGTGGTTACTTATGACTCCTCAAAATTCGCCTTAAATGTTGTACTTTACGGTTCCTATAACTGCATTATTTTATTTATATGCACCTTGGGATAAAAAGCAATTTAAAACTCTAGAATACCAAACTATCGTAAAATTGACGACGACGAAACGACAATTCCTGGAATAAACAATGTTCGCGTTGTTCCCGCGCCTCCTGCTTCCCAGTACCTTCCTAATTTGTCATTTACGTTAGTAACAACAGCAAAAATAATTAAAAATCAAATCCAGACGCGACTTTGTTTTGGAAATGACCGATGCTCTTATGGAGCCTCACCTAAAAGAGAAACTAAATATTCCCACTTTGCGGCGTGTAATAAAGGAGCTCATAAAAAGTGTATTGGATGTTAAAAGCTAATTATTTTATTTTTATTATAACGTGATCATCGAAACCCAAAGAAATTTAGAAGTTAAAGTAAGTTTACTTTAACTTCTAAAATAATAAAAGTTTGGATTATCTTGTTTATTCTCGTTTCATTTTAATGTCGTATTTTTTAAGGAATGTTTAGTAAGAACGTTACTCGTGGGATAGTTTAGTAATCTAGGGTTAAGACATGCATCCTGAAAATATTAATTTTTTAAGTTCATTTAAAATGATCTAGAACGTTGAAAATTTGTATACTCTTAATTGTATATGATAAAGAAATGGGAAAATTTAAAAAGATCGAGAGAAGTCGCTTATTCAGTCAGGTCGTCTTGGCTTAAAACATGCTATTAAGAATATACCACACAATAGTTACATATATATTTAAAAGAAATAAATTACTAGATATGGTTATTTCTCAAAATAAATACCTTCTTGTATAAGTCATTACAAAATAAACGAATTATACTAAACAAAAATAATTTTAAAACTTTTATAACACTTTTTTTAACATTAAAAAAATGTTGTTTCTAGAAACCAATATACTTATATTTACACACCAATAACTTTATTGATAAACAAATTTGTTTTTAACTTAGTAAATATTAAGGGGGCAGATACCTGTAAACGCTTAAATTTTGTTTGATTTTCATGGTTGCTTAATAAAATTTTATGGGTCCATGTATAACCTCCTTCTGTTTTTGACTGCAGTTTTAAGTTGTAATTTCTAAATGATTCTACTATGTATTGTTAAACAACATATTTGCAAATTGTACTTAAACCTTTGGACGTGTGTTTATTGATTTTGTGTCTAACATTAATACACTTTTTGTCTTTTGTCTTTGTCATGATTTTTTTAAAGAAAAAGACATTATATATTTTGAAAATTAGCATCTTGTTTATTCAAACATTGAAATAATATTAATTTTTTTTATAATTCCAAATGGCGGATGTACACTAAATTCTTTCAAGAAGGTCGCAGAGAGACTTCTTAATCCGCGAGCGTTGTAGCATCGGATCTAGTGATTTGAAAACAAAAACCAAAATTCAGTGTGTTTATTAGTTTCTAGTAGTGTCCGACCGAAAGTTTGGTTTCGGCCGAGTTTCGGCCAAAAAATCAAGTTTCGGCGGCAGTTTCGGTTTCGGCCAAAATTGGCCGAAACTTTTGCCGAAACCGAAACTGATTTCGGAAGTCCCTAGAACTAAGAGTGTAATAGTAATTTTAGTAATTATTATTTTTATATAAGAGGTACCTAAAAGATAAAATTAAAATAAATGATTACAACAAAATTAATATACTGTGTTTCCATTTCATGTCCTAATTAATGCAGAATAATGGGTAAAATGCATCAAATTTCAGTATTTTAAGGAATTTTATACTTGACCACGTTAGTTTCGGTTTCAGCCGAAACTGAAGCCATGGCCGAATATTCGGTTTCGGCCGGAAAACCAATTTCGGTCGGACTCTAGTATCTAGATTAACCTAAAATACTTGGAACAAATAAAATTAATTTTGGGCCGGAACTTTTTATTGTTTTTGCTTTGATAAAATTATTCTTTCACAAAATTTTCATATAGAAAATATTATCATTAAAAAGATGTGCGCAAAATTTTAGAGAGATCGATAAAAAACGTTTTGATTAATCAGGTACGCCAATTTAAAAAATATGCTTTTGAGAAAAATGCGTTTAAAGTTTAAATACATACATGTATATATACATATAGGTCACGGTTTACCCTCTACAATATAAAAAATACCTAAAATTTTGTTCTAAAAATTTGATGACTTATTCTTAAAGGATTGTACATTTTATTGAAAAAAAAAATAAATTTCAAAGGTATTTCCCTCTTAATCAAATATTTCATCGTCGCTATCCTATTCCTCTTTGCCTTCTTTTTCTTCTTTACTAACCTAGTTATGACAATAAAAGCTTTAAAGCCCAATAAATATTTTTTTGGCTACGATTGTTCCAAGACAGTATTTTTTTCGCAGATGAAAGGCCTATACATAACCTTAAGTCTTGTCCTACATGTATGCCATTAATAAAGCTGGACAAACGACTGACGCACCAGCGATGGGGTGACGTCGCGTCGTGGGTAAGTAATAGCATATAAATTTGAATAGTATAAATATATAATAATAAGATAATATTCACAGTCGGTTAACATTACAAATACCTAGTCTAAGAGCCAGCTTAAAGCAGACAACACATATTTTAACAAAACCTCAAATGCCATCCAGTGAGTCTGTTAAACCCATTAAACAAGCCATGGGGACTAGCTAAGCCTTGCCGCGGTGGGTTTGGGATCACTCAGGTGGAGGTATAAAAATCGGGTCAATTTCAATAGTTTTAACAAGTCTGCCGTTTTAATATTTCATTATATATCTCTACTGTAATCGGAAAATAATGATGGCAGACAATTTTAGCGGTTCTGACATCACGACAGGCACCCTTGAATATTCAAAAAAAAAAATAATAATAATAATAATTTCGAAAGTATTGTAACAAATCTAAAATTTATATATGTTATTTATTAAACTATTTTGAACTTATATTAATTTTGGTAGATATTTTTTCCGGTTATAACATCCCGGCAGTGCAACCTTTCGTCCAATATAAATAAAAAATGAATAACCTTTTGAAATCTTTAATTTAGGATGAATGATATACTGAGTACGATTGTTTCAAAACTCTTTTTTTTTTAACTAAATCAAAGGTCGAGATTGGCCCTTAAAACTTCACCTACACGTGTGCCGATAATTTTTCGCATGATTTCCGTTTGGTTTAGATGGCATACTGTGTATAGTAGTTCCAATATTACTTTTTCAGCACTTCCTGGGTCTATGTTCTTTTTAATTAACCACAATTATCCTATAAATCTATCAATAAATGATCAGCGCATAGTCAATATTCACTATTTAAACGGGCATACTGGATACGATTGTTTTTTTTTTCTATGGTGGGCTGACATAATTGAATCTAATAGAACATTGTATAAAATTGAATCATAGTTATCTTATGGCGAGATTAGATCAACCACAGTATTCGATAAACAGGCAGCAAACCAATAAATAATTGTTTTCTTTTTTTTAAGTAAAACTTTTAAAAAGTTCTTTTGTCATCCAAAATTAAAAAAAAAATAGTTATGACAAATTAGTGTAATTAAATGCTTGTATAAAATAAAATTTTCAGGGATTTAAATATTTAAAGTTTTGGTATACGCAAATGTATTGATAAAGAACAACATCTTTCCATGAACAAAATTGTTCCCCAAAGCACTAACCAGAACTAACTAAATTTCTTTTTTTTTAATGTTGTACTGATTAATAAAATAATTCTCTACCCAGGCGTTTTTCTGTTTTACTATTAGACTCTATTTGGATAAAGCGGTTTTTTTACAATTAGAATATATTTATAAGAAAGCAGTTGTAAGTTATAAATAAATCAAATAATATTTAGGTAATTCTAATAATTTCAATTTGACAGTATGAGGAAGTATTAAAGGAAAAACAGATAGAAGAAAGAAGAAAGTTTCCTTTGGAAGACCGACTGAAACAGTATATTGTAGGACAAGAAGGTGCAATTGCTACTGTTGCTGCAAGTAAGATTATAAATATTTAGATATATCATGTGTTTCTCAAAGGTGGTTTCCCCCCATAACTTTTTTATTTTTTAAGATGAAAAAATGAAATTTGGCTTGTCAATATATGACCTAAAAATGCATTGAATGACGTGTTCAATTGTTTCTGATGATTTCCGGTTTTACCGGAAATGACCTCAACTTTTGAATTTTAAATGGTATACCCTGTTTTTTTTTACCTATTTGATAGAAAATGACATTTTAAATACAATGACACCCCATATGTCAATTTTTGGCATTTTTCTTTAAAAATATTCTATTTTTTAAAATCCAATCTAGAGTACCATAACGTTGTTAAAACAAACAATTTTGAGGCCAGAAGGCATGGAAAATAGTTTTTCTTTCATATTTTATGTTTTTTCCAGAAAACTAAAAAGATTTCAAAGTTTTATTTTTGAACATACATTTTTTTCAAAAGTAACGATGATGGCTCGTGGGCATATTCAAAAAAAGCTTTTTTTGTAAATAATTTGATACCCACACTTAATATTTGGAGTTAAATCAACACTAGAAAGGCTAAAATATAGGTATAGTAGTTGTTACTTATAAAAATAATATTTATTTTGTTATTATTATTATTAATTATTATATTTATAGGTATATAAATCAAAATGCCTTATTAATAAACACAACAATAACTTTAAATAACTAACTCGCATTTAATTATTAAATATATGTAACATCATTGTTAAACATCAACGCTTTTGTTTATTTCCAAGCCTACCTGACAAAATTTCCGAAATGCTCTTTCTCTTTTAATCGAATGCCACGGCCCGGATGTTTTAATAGTTTTATAAGCAACAACTACTATGCGTATTTTTTTGTTTTTTTAGTATTGATTTAACTTAAAATATCAAGTGTGGGGTATCAAATTATTCAGAAAGAAATGCTCTTTTCAAATATGCCAACGAGCCACCATCGGTCCATTAAAAAAAAATGAGTTATGTCTAGAAATTAAATTTTGGAATCTTTTTACCTTTCTGAAAAAGACAAAAAATACGTCAGATAATTAAAACTATTTTTTTCCTCCTCCTGACTTAAAATTGTTTGTTTTAACGACGTCATAGCACTCTAGATTGAATTTAAAAAAAAATAATATTTTTAAAGTAAAATGTCCAAAGTTGACATATGGGGTGTCATTGTATTAAGAATGTCATTTTTTATCGTCATTTCCGGTGAAACCGGAAATCGTCAGAAACTATTGCATACGTTATTAAATGCATTTTTAGGTCAAATATCGACAAGCCAAATTTCATTTTCCCATCTTAAAAAATAAAAAAGTTATAGGGGGGAACCACCTTTGAGAAACACCCTTGTTTACAATACACTACTTGTTTACAATATACCTTAATTTAAATATTGTCTGGTTAATGATTGTATAGTGTAAAAAGTAAAGTTTTGGTTAACAGAAATATAATATAATTTTTTAAAAAGTAAAACAATTTACAGTCCTTTTAATAGAAAGAGCTATCGAAAAATAATAGTTTAATAGTTTATAATCTTTCAAGTACAATCACATTCATCAAATTTTGGCGACATACCGTGTTGAACATTGTTAGGACAGTTAACATACCGGTTTATTTTCGCGAGAAGCGGTAACGTAGGGGAAGGTGTTCTGTCGTCAGTATCTACGTCATTACTTTGTACCCAGTATCTACCGCTATCGCCACTGGTCAGGAGGAGCGTTAATAATGGTAATGTCAAATTTAAATTTAAAATAATGGAGGATTCGCGGCTTTTCTATTGTTTTGGTTCTGTGATGTTTTTTTTTGCTATGGTTTAACAACTACTTGGATTGCAGATTTTTTGGTTTATTAGTTAATTCCCAAATGGATGAATTAATACAGTTATATTACAATCATAAAGGAAAAATTTACTTATAATAGTTGACTTGGAAACAGCTAATATCTTATTAAATGAAAAATCTGGTTTATATATTAAATTTTCGACTTATTTCTTAACTCTCCAAAGACCTTACATTTAAATTTTAACTTAAAAGTGTATTAAACCATTAGTAGTAAGTTGACTTACGTAAACCGTTTCGTTTTTGCGAGGATAGGCTGGTTAAACACGGTTAGAATGGTGGGGGAAATAACTGCTATCAACCAGTAGTTAAAAACGGTAAGTCGCGAAAATATCCATATTGGTTCAGAAAGTCTGCAACCATGGTTACAAACGCAATTGACCAATAAGAAGACATTTCCTTAATTTATTTTTGCTTGAGGGGGTTGGATCCCTTCTAAGTGGGCTATTAATATAACTCACATTAAATGATGGATCATGTAAAATAAATAATATTAAATATTAGAGCTTTAACGATTTGAGGTTTTAATAATAGTTTTAACGGTACAGTTGACATATTTTAGCTGTAAGAAGAAAAGAGAATGGCTGGACAGATGATGATCACCCACTGGTATTCCTATTTCTCGGCTCATCTGGTATAGGAAAAACAGAATTGGCTAAACAGCTAGCTTACTACATACACAAAGATAAAAAGGAGTCATTTATTCGGTTGGATATGTCTGAATTCCAGGAAAAACATGAGGTAATAACTACTTTTTAATGCAACTAGTTGGTAGGCTTGTACGGTTACAGGTTGATGTTTATATACATAATGAGTGCATGGATCGCAATAAAATAGCATCCCATCTATTTTGTTATTAGGCGATACAGAATTTTGTTACTAATATTTTCTCTGAATTTTTAAAAACAAACTTTTCAAAAGTTTTAATTCAATAAAGGTCTAAGTTGTGTTTTTTAACATTATCTTAACCTCCAAATTACTTCTCTTTTTAATCCGAAGTACCATCCACTCTCCAGATATAAATACAAATACCATTTTGTTTTTTATCATTTAAAGTCTGTCAAAAAATACTTTCCAATGTTATTTTACATGGTAATAACTTTCAGGATGGCGACTGCAGATTATTTTTACAAATAAAAAACTAATGTCATTATTTTTATTCTAAAAAAGTATATTCGCTATGTAGGCTGTTAAAACAAAAAAAAGGAATATTTTTGTTCTGTTGTCAGTGCTACATTCTTTTTTAATAAAAATTGTTTGGCTTCTCTCCAGAATGTAGATATTTGTATAACCTAAAAAAAAAATTTATATACTATAAAGAGGTGTTCTACTCTTTAATAATATTATTAAAAAACAGATATATTTGGAAAGTTTTAACTCTATCTATATGTGTGTGTGTGGGTCTTTCCGGTCGCAAATATTTGACACTAATGTTTAGGCTATTTTCTAGCTACTCAGTTTTGTTTACTTTAATAAGACTACTTATTATGATTCAGGTCTAATGTAGTCTCAAATATTTAAGGATAAATTCTAAATCAAATCCAATTTTCGTTCTGAATTATTTTATTTCATTTTTTAATTAGCGTAAGTATAAGATTTTTTTTATCAAACCTGGAAAGAGCAAATAAAGGTTTTGGTTTGTCAGAAAAAGAAAGATTAGCCTAAGGATGGGGCTTTATTTTAGCTTATTAATATCGGTTTATAGCAACGACTCTATACTAAAGGACTGCTCAGGTCCATTTAACGTACGTTGGAAAATTTAGGGGAAGCGGGGAGCGGCTGTGACGTCACCACCGGTGCTTAATGCTGAGCGATGTTTATCGATGTTTTGTTACCGATGTTTGATGACACTAACATCGATGTTTAGCTTTCAATGTTTAAAATTATATAAAAAAATTAAACTTAACATTTCTAGCTCCAAAAATAAAATAATTTTTTGAGTGATAGTATTAAATTTTATTTGAAGTTGCTTAAAACTAGAAATAAATAGGTTTCGCTTTAGTCAATATCCAACAAAATTCCCTTTTTTCTTGGATGGATTATGTGTGAACACCGCGAATCGTCCCGGCATGCGTATCGGCACTCGTTCAATTTCGGGGAATTACCGACTTGGCCTAGTGGCAAATTTTGTCTCCTTCTCACTCGATCATAATTTCATCACTGGTTCATACTATTTGTTACAGAACTATTTGTTTATATTTATTTATTTTATTTATTTTAGAGTACTTTGTTTTAGAATGCTTGATTTTATTTTTTGTTACAGAATGGTTTTATTTATTTATTTATTGAGTTTAGTTTAATGAGTTTAAGTTTTTGGAGAAAAAAATATAATTCTGATATTTTTCAATGTTTCATTTCACTTCAATTAAAAAATATATTTTTTTAAATAGCAGCAATCTTTCAAATTTTAACATCGATGTTTAGCAAACATCGATGTTTCACAACCGATTTTTACAAGCCATCGATGTTTGTTTTCGATGTTAACATCGATGTTTTGTGTCGATATCCCAGCAGCCTGCACCGGTGGTGACGTCACAACGAGTTTGAGCTTGTCAGACAGATTTGGCAGACTAAGCCATCCTGTTTAGTTTATAGTCGTTGGGTTTATAGCACCGTTTATTGCATAAAACCATGAAAATTTATACTTTATTGTAAAAGCCATTATTTCTTTGTATAAAAAGGATCCCGCAGTAATTACATTGAAAAACGACTTAACGGTGTAATTTTTTGAGATTGTAGTGTGTTATAGTCCTACCCCTATTGATAATATTTTCACAAAAATTTTGGGAGGTTACTGGTCTTTTTTTAAAAGCCTGCCTAAAGTACTGAAAAATATAAAAAATCACATTACACTACTTTAATATAAATTAATTTTAAAAATGGAGAAACAAATGTTGGAAATTTGGGTTTTTTGGTTAAAAACACATACCTCAAGATAATAGAATTATGTTTTGAAGTTTGCCGGCCCGCAAAATATCTACAGGGTTGTCTAAATCAGATATCAGAAAAATTGTGTGCCATTACAAGCATATGTAAAATGATTTTAAACAAAAAGAAAAATCACAACACTTTAAGTTACATTATTTTATTGGATTTTTGGCCTCATTATAAGTTTCTTGGGTTTAAGTTTTTAAGACAATTCTGCAGGGTGTACCAAGTTAAAATTAAAAAGAATATTACTTACAACGAACTATTTATTCCAACCTATTGTAACGGCTTATAAATTAATACAAAATTTTGAAACATTTTTTTTTACATATTCAAAGTAGGGTTGGTGACCTATATATAGAGGACATTCAGAATAAAATCTAAATATGTATTAATTATAACTCATCTGTCCAAACAAAACAAAAGAAGATCAAATTTTTTAACAAGTTAGTAAAAAAATGTTTACATTGTTATGGTACGTACAAGTTTTATGTAAAATCAAGCTATAATGTTAAGCATCCAATAATTAGAAATTTGTAAGCATTAAGGATTAACAGGATCACTAAAACTAGATACTTCTTGCTTTGGTTGCATCCAGTATGGAATAACGCAACGGCAAATAACATTTTAAATTATATTAATAAAATATAGCCACTGATAAGCTATATTTTATTATAGTTTTGTATACTTTTTAAAAGCAGTGGTTATTTTTATTTTGCTGTTGCGCCGTAATATCCAACTAGGTCAAACAAAATTGCTTTTCGATATAACTAATTACCAACTTACAAAAATTATTTTCTGAACTACTGGAAATTTATTTGGTTTTCTTGTCGGTAATGCGCATCCAAAAAGTTATCCAGCAGAGCTGTTGACGGAAATCTAACATTTTCGTGTTTCTGGCATAATCCAAGAACCACGAGAGGCTTGATGTACATGTTCCTACGGTTCCCCTAGATTAACATGTGCGGTAATATTTAAGAATTTAAACATTATTGTATTAAATTTACTGTTGATATTTCGTGGCGTTTTTAAATCTTGGATATATCCTCATTCTTATAACATTTTTAATATTATTGTTGTCTCTTGGATGTATAAGAAAGCTAAATTCTTATAGTAAGTGCCAACCAAATGTCTTGTAGATATTCCAAACTAAATTGTGGAAAGTTAGGTATGTGTTTATGATTAAGTGCAACCTATTTGCCACGTCTTTGTTGTAACTGCTGATTTTAAACACGATCTTTCATTGGGTTTGGTCAATCAGATATTTCAAAAATTTCTTGAGGAAGTTCAGCATTTGCCCTATTTATGGTAATTGGTGGCAAATGCCGGTTAACAATTCCAGCAGATATAAGTTTTTGATTTTTGAGGTAAACTGCATGTGTAGCAGTGATTTTGTTACCTACCCTTTTTCATTTATTGGGTGCTAGGTACTTGTTTTCTTATTTTTATTAGGTAAACGTTGTAGATTTGTTTTAATTATAAGTGAATAACTTACAAAACGTTTGTTGTTGGTATCATAAAAATGTGCATGTTTTTTTTACTTACTTGTTGAATTTATAATTCTGAATGCCCTGTACATTTTAGATATTAACCCTACTATTAAATCAGTCTGTTAGTTTCTTTAATGCACTTAATATGTAAAGACAGTATTTCAATATTTTATTAATTTTAAGCCGTTATAATGGGTTGGTATAAATAGTTTGTTCTAAGTAATATTGAATTTAATTTAAACTTGACCTCTCTCTGTAGACTTGCCTTAAAAACTTTAACCTTAGAAATTTATTATGAGGACAAAAGCGAAACAAAATAATTTAACTTAAAATATTTGTTCTAATCATCTGAATAAATTAATGATTAGACACTTTTTCTGGTGATTTCTGGACCATCCTGTAGATACTTTGCGGGCCGACAAACATTAAAACATAACTTTATCTTTTAAAGGTATGCATTTTTACCAAATAATGCAAATTCCCAACTTGTATTCCTTTTTTTTTAAATTTATCTAAAGTAAAGTAATATAATGTGTTTTTTTTATATTTTTCAGTGGCGTATCTTTAGGCAGCCCTAACTTAAAAATATGACTGGTACAACCCCAAACTTTTGTGACCGGGCTCTAACATACTATAATCTCAAAAAATTTCACCGATACTGGTTTTCGATGTAATTAGTGCGGAGTCCTTTGGGGAAATATCTATCTTGGCCCCAAGAATTGGAATACCTTCATTTTTTAGACCAAAATTTAAATGTAATAATGTTAATGGGAGCTTCTTACCTAATTTTATATGTAAAGTACGTCGTAAAAATACTGTGAGCTAATTTCGGGGCTCTATGTATGTATTTAGGAGGGTCTTTAAATCTGCTCCCCACCACACCTTTGTCAAAGATTTGATAACATTTATGGCTTTCATGGTCTATATATCTGCACTCTGCATAAGCACTGATTTTGATATGTATAAAGACAAAAATTGTACGCCAATGTTTTTTTCTTTGTGAGACTTTTGACGGGTAGGCGCGGACCAATCAGCAGAGAGAGCGAAAGAGAAAGGGATTGGGCTTATTGGCACTTTCTCGCACGCTTGTATATGTTTGGAGGTAAAAACCGGTATTGTAAAGCATATGTTTTAAAAAAAACTTTTTTTATAAGTTTTTTTTTTTTCCTCATATAATACCATTTTTGACAGAAAATGCTAATTTTGGCAGATAACAGAACTGTTTGAAACACGCTGTAAATTACTATATATCTTATGGATCGATTCAAGCAATTTTAAAGGATCATTTGGGCCTCAGAAAAGTAAAATCACGTTTGATGCCAAAATTTCTTAATTTCATGGAAAAAGAACGACGCAGAGAAGTCTGTACAGAGATGCTTGCTAACTATCAGGACGTTATAAAACGCATTATTACTGGTGATGACCAATCGAGTGAATACCGTGCAAAAGGTGAACGACGGCAACGAAAATTAATGCAGAGTCGTTCAAAAATCAAGGTCGTGTTGATCGTTTTCTTCGATTATCGTAGTGTAGTGCACTATGAATTCCTTCCACCCGACCAAACAGTTAATACGGAGTATTATTTGAATGTTATGCGTCGTTTGCTTGAGGCTATTCGCAAGAAACGGCCGGAATTTTGGCGAGACAACTCTTGGTTTTTGCATCACGATAATGCACCATCTCACACTGCATTGGTTATTCAAGACTTTTTGGCCAAAAATTCTACTCATATCGTTGCTAAGCCGCCTTATTCGCCTGATTTATCTCCGCGTGACTTCTGGCTGTTCCCAAAACTCAAAAGATTACTTTGAGGACACCGTTTTGAGTCGATTGAAGATATTTAACGTGAATCGCTACGTGCATTGAAGGTCATACCTAAAGACGACTATTTGGCATGCTTGGAGGAGTGGAAGAAACCTTGGCACACGTGTAATTTATCGGAGGGGGATTATTTTAAAGGGGATGAAATAGATTTGGAAAAATAAATAAAGATTTTTCATTTTATAACAAAATTCACCTTAGTTTTTTATCACAGTAGTATGTTGTATTGTTTACATTTATAGGTAGCAAAATTAATAGGAGCTCCTCCAGGTTACATTGGTCACGATGAAGGCGGTCAACTAACCAAACGACTAAAAACATGTTCGGATGCAGTTGTATTATTTGATGAAGTTGATAAAGCTCATCCGGATGTGCTAACTGTTCTCCTTCAATTGTTTGATGAGGGCAGATTAACGGACGGTAAAGGTAAAACGATAGAATGCAAGAATGCCATTTTTATTATGACGTCTAACCTAGCTAGTGAGGAAATTGCTCGCCACGCATTGAATTTAAGGGAAGAAGTAGAAAAAATTAAGGAAGAACGGTTAAAAAATGATTCAAAAGGTAACCAATATTTTTTGAGTATAATTTTTATGCTGTAAGTGACTACTAAAAACTAAAAAGAGTTGTGAAACGGGTCTGATAATATTTTACAATTTTTTTTCTTTTTGCTACCTATTGCTGTCATATTAACTTAGTAAATTGGGTAATTTTTTGTACCTATTTTAATAAAATGAGTTTTACTTTATTAAGTTAATGAAAACAGCATGCGACATATCGAGTGACTACGAAATTAGGCTAGGCTGCTTTTCTCTTTGCGAAACTAATTGTGCCACTTGTATCGGTTGTCCTAATAAAAAAGGACGCCTGCTGTATCTCGGAAACTATCGCACAGCGTTGGGGAAAAATATTTTTTGTAAAAGGTGTGAAGCCACATAGCTGGGAATTATTTTCAAGTTTCTAAAGCTACCGCGAGGTGGCGCAATCGTAACAGTAAATTGAAAAACCTGTTTTTTTTTCTCCTAAATTAGCTAGTATTAGGTTCAATTTTGATAACATTAGCAGAAACTCTAACAAATTCTGCATCAATTTGGTAAAGGACTTTTTGTTGTATTTCCAATAATAAGGGTGGGGGAAGATAATAACAAAACAACTTTCAAATGGCTCTATCTCTCACATCTTTTATCCAAAGTAGTTTAAGTGGGTACTAGTTTGAAAATAAAATTAAAGCTTTTTTAAATGCCGTTTTTTTCGATGTTAGCTAGTTTGTAGTTCAACAACTAGGAGGCGTTGTTTAAGGCAAACTCGATTTTTTGAGATTTTGTCGAGAAAGTTAAATACAAAGATATAATTTTTTATTGTAGGTTTGGCAGAGGAAAACATACCTAAAGTTTTTATTTTAATTTCTTATGATTTGGGATTAAAAAATACATACAATCCTAAATTTTCAACCTTCTACCACCAACTCCACTCTCCCTCTCTCTTTAGTTCTATAAATTTATAATAGGACACCGGGTAGATAGATAGAATATTGTGTACCAAAAAGCATGAGAATAATAAACACTGTTTTTTTTTCTTTTATTAATTATATATATATATATATATATATATATATATATATATATATATATATATATATATATATATATATATATATATATATATATATATATATATATATATATATATATATATATATATATATATATATATATATATATATATATATATATATATATATATATATATATATATATATATATATATATATATATATATATATATATATATATATATATATATATATATATATATATATATATATATATATATATATATATATATATGATATATAATAACTTTTTGTCTGTCACTATATTATGTTATTTAAATAATATATTAAAATATTTTTTTAGCTGACACGCACTTCTCCGATGATATTGTGATCTCTAGAAAGTTTAAAGATGAAGTGGTTAAACCTATTCTGAAACGACATTTTAAAAGAGATGAATTTTTAGGAAGAATCAATGAAATTGTTTATTTTTTGCCATTTTCAAGACTTGAATTATTGGAGTTAGTTGGCCGAGAACTGGAGTGTTGGGCAAAAAGGGTATGGTGCTTTTAATTTGACATGCAATTTAAGATTTCTCTTATGTACCAAACGTTCTTATGCTATGAAGTGACAAAGACCTTTAACTTCTATAATTATAAAATTTAATCTCTAGAAGTTTCAGGTCTGTATTTTAAGTATTTGTGTCTAGTTAAACAAGTGTCATTACTACATGACAAAAACCTTTGAAAATTGCTTAAACACTAATTGTGCTTATTTTGATGGGTTTTGAGTTAAAACACAAAAAATTTAAAATTAATTTCAAACGCGATACTTTTGAGTTATTTGAGCGGACGAACATTATATTACCTTTACAGTCGACCAAATAACTGGAATTTAATTTCTTGCCAGACTTGCTCTAAGTGCCTTTATGATAAAGGTTAATATTAGTACCAGGCCAATTTGTAATATATTTAGAAACATAGTCTTCACAAGGTAATTTAAACGGTTGAAACGAATTAATAGCTCATCATTTTGTAATACTTGTAGGTGTTGGACACCAACCCATCATTCTTGTTTGATCAGCGATCATGTATAAATATTCGGCCGACCATCTAGAAAATGACAGCCTGTGAAATTGGTTTTGCGCTAAAAGCCCTACAATTAATTTTTTTTGTGATTGGTCGTGTTTTATAAATATAGGTGGGTAAATATGCGAGCAAACTATCCTTTCCAATCTATCGACCTCGAAGTTTTTAAAAATCAGAAGACTATTGAAAAAAGTGTTCTGATCATTCATTATGTTGATGTCCTGGTTGGGTACACGTCAACTAAATCTTTGTACAATGGGACCGCTATTTTCTTGGTCCCGGGGTATAGAGATTTAGTGTACTCAGTGCTATTGACCCTTCTAAACTGGCAGGTGGCCTGAGACAGAAAAGCCCCTAAAAAGCTTAAGAACTAGATACTTACTTACGTTTCGGTGGTAAGTCTGCATTTCAAGATAAACATAGTGTATAAAAACTTGACTAAAAATGAAATAATAATAATAATTGTTAAAATTCTGATAAAAATTATAGAGATTTTGTGATCGTCTTTTTTTTTAATTTTTGACGTAGTGTCATAAATGACACACCAGGACCGAATCAGTCCCATTGTATAAAGATTCCCTTGGCATGTACTAACCACAACAAGGACTTCTCAATAAGGGGATCCGCCAAAACCATATGGTACATATCTACATAAGGATGTTATTATGTCTCTTATGCATATTTGTGGATACGCTTTATTTTTTTGCCAAACAGCATTAGATGTACACTAAAATGTGCTGTACACTAAGCGCCACTCCTATGTTTCTACCCTTGTTGCACCCAACACTTTTTGTCAAACAATTTGCTCAAACTAAAGTCAAATACGACCCCGACACGTACCTACCCATACCTGCATAAATGAAGTGGTAAATACCAATTTCTTTTTTATTATAATTAGTTCAACGCCTAAATTCGATTATAGATTTACTTCTTTTATTTAAGGTAGGTTTTGACTACCATGTTATATTTTCTTTCTCTCTTTTTGTTCCTTTCTTTACAAAAAAAAATATTTTAATTGTTTTTAAATATTCGGTACAAATTTTGACAACAACAACAAACAGTGCTATTACTTAAAATGTTATTTTATGAAAAAGTGTCTATTACCAAAATATTTTGGATTTTAAGTTACCATTAGCTTGGTGTAAGATTTTAAAAAGCTTTATTACTTGTTTTATTTTTATATTTTCTTTTATAATTGTTTCCGAAACCATAAAACTAAAAAGTAGATATTTTGTACCTTTTTATGCCCCACCTTGGAGAAATGCCCTTGTTGTTGTTTTATAAAAGAAAAAGCACTGGCAATATTATATTTTTTGACCTGTCCCATTTTTATAATTTACCTAACACTCTATGTCATTTACAAGTAATAAATCATCTCGCAGTCTTGCCTATACCTTACTATTTCTAGAGTTTATATATTTTATGGTAATTTATTAAGGAATATTTTAACTTTAATTATTGTATTAGAGATCTTCAAAATTTAATCAATGTAATTTAAATAACTTTATCGTACAAAAATATTATTTATTTAAAACACATTATTTAAACTTTTTTAAATATACAGAAAAAAAGTTACCGTACTCGTATTTGAGCCATATTAATTTATAAAGACACAGTTAAATAATTACTGACAGCATATCTTACTTTTACATAGTTACTCGCTGTATTTTTTTTTATTAAACAATTTGCAGTCCGAAAACTACATTGCGATTCAATCAGTGGAAAAAATAAACTTATTATAATATATAAATTAGGCTTTTTATTATTTTTTTTAATATTAACAATGATTATTACAGATTTAAACCGCTAATAATTCGAATATATGTAGGTATTAAATTGACATTTATTTAAAACCATAAGGTCTAATGATAAACGATATTGAAGCAGCAAAAAAACATTTAAAAACTTTCGTAAAATTACACTGTGAGGAAAAATAACAATAGTCGATTTATTTTAAACTTTATAAACATTTTATTTTATACTTTTTTCACACTCCTCAAAACTGTGAAGGATGGCAATATCAGACACCGTTAAAAATACAGTTTGTAGAACTCGTAAAATTTACCAAAGATTGTTTATATGAAATTTGCCAAACAACGCAATTATTACCAATTATTTAAGAAATTAATAAATTTAAAAACTTTAGTGCAAACCTGATTTTTTATTATTTTCGACCACTGCGTAGTAGAAACATACAGTTTTTTGTGTGCTGCTGATAATGGTTATGCTTAGTTTTTGTATTTTTACTAGGTTTTAAGTGCGATTTTCAATTAAGCAGATTATTTTTAATATGAGGAAATTTTGTTTAATAAAAACGGCACACGTTTATGAAAACAATGGCTTTAGTGAACTTTAACTCCATTTTTAAACAGCAATAATTTAATATAATTTTTCTTTCACTTATTTGTTACAACATAATAAAATACATGGGGTCTAAAAAAATCATTTTTTACTTACATTGTCACAAAATAAAATAATTTCTTCATACCCCATATAAAATATACTAAAGTGATATAGCCGACTAACATGAAAAAGTAAGAAAGAATACCTACAAAAAGAGATGATGCGATGCCGGTTTGTTTACGACTCTCTCCTTGAATGAGGATGTTTTCTAATCAGATGTTTTCTAATAATTCATTTACTAGAAATAAAGTTTTTTTTTGTGGAAAAAACTAACCAGAACTAACAAATAACGACTTCAAAACTATTACCTAGTACTGGTTAGTTGTCGTTAGGTTTTCCTTGTTAAATTGTAAATTTTCTTTATCATAAATGTGCCGTCGAACAAAATTTAAAAAAAGTGTGATATCTTAATTTTTAGATTTTTTATAGGCAAAAATAGGGCGGACCTCACTTCCAGATAATTACCTTAATTATTTTTTTTGTAATTCCTGTATTTTCAATTAATCCATAATGCTTTAAAGCTAAATTTAAATTCTTTTTTTTTTAATCCGACAACGTCGTAAATTCTGGCCTTTTCCTTAACCTAAAAATATAGTGTTTTTTCGACTTTTAATTTCATTTTTCTCAGCCAAAATGCATATGTTCGGATTTTTTTAAATTGAAATCTAAACAAAATGTGTTCTTTTTGTCTGTAATATTACTTCTTTATTTAGCAACTTTTATATAAAGAATTTGTGGTAAATTGACTTCCTTTTACGATATCTACAAGATGTCAAATTAAATGACTCAACTTTGAGAGCATCTGTGTACAGTACCAAAGTTAATCTTGCCCTCAACAAATTATAACCTTAAAATAAATTTCTATATAATACCTACTGTTTTTATCATAATAAACTACTTTTCCTGACAATGTCGAATTCTAGCTTAAATAGTTTTATAAAAGAACAAAAAAAATGAACATATGTATATTGCATGGAAATAATTAAAAGGCCGATATTTTACTTGGGTATATCATTTTACAATCCAATAAAATAGCCGGTTATTTAAAATATCAGTTATTTTTTCCACTGTTAAAAAGGTAACCGAGCTTGAAATTAGTCTCCGTAAGTATTTGAATAAGTATATAACTCAAAAATAGCATAATTTTGAGTTAAACGTGGCTCTATTTCCGGCCAAGTTACAAAAAAAATATACAACACAAAACATATGCGGCTTTAAAAATTTCAACCAAAAACATATGTCTGCTACCTAGCATGCAAATACTGCTTGTTAAATAAATTACTTTGGTACGGGTCATGTTTCTGCAGGGAAAAAAATAGAATCACAAATGGTATTTTGTTAGATTATTTCCAGACACCAAATATTAATTTATTTTTCTCTATAGCAATATACCTACCTACTTTCGTACTTTAAGTAATAAAACATGTGTCACCAGTCGCATATAATTGGAGGGCCCTGGGGCGACGGGACTCCTCACTCGCAAAAACAAACAATTTTTATAAATCATTTTTTAATAGGGGTTAACATTGTTAGTGTTGCTTTTTTGTCAACCAATACATTTCATAACTTAGTTTTTACTACCCAAGCTTTGGAATATTATTATTCTCTACATTGTAGTTTTTTTATTCGCTTTTTTATTTTACCGCAAGCCATAGGGATTTTTTTATTACGCCTGAAAAGAATTGGGTTAGGCCCTTTGCTGAAAGATGGCGTGTAAAAATAGCGCGGATTAAAGTTATTTAAAATGAACAACAAACAAAAATGAAAAGAAAACGTGTTTTATATAACATAGGTATACTAAACAAACCGTTCTAAAATCCGGTATTTTTATGCCTCTCGTCCATAAGCATATAATCGCACTTATAAGTGCGTCACTGAGTAGTAACAATTAACTACAAGTTATCTTAAAGTATTTATAATAAAATACTACATCCTAATTTTAAAGATTCATTCATTTCTTTTTTTTTATTATTATTTATAAGATGTTACTCTTGCTCGATATATTCTCACTATAACACCTTACATATATAAAAATATATATATTTTTTTTTAGGCAAAAGAACGTCATAAAATTGATTTAAAATGGGATAGGAGTGTTGAGTCAGCCCTTGCGGATGGGTATGACGTGTGCTATGGCGCTCGATCTATTAAATATGAAGTTGAAAGACGAGTAGTTAATCAACTAGCAGCGGCGCATGAGAAAGGTTTTATTGGAAAGGGTTCAACAATTCAGATAACTGCGAATTGGCCAGAAAATTGTGAATATGCTGAAATAAAAATTCAGGTTAAAAAGAGTGGATTTAGTGATTTCGTAGATATTGGAAATATACTTCCCGTTAAAAAAGCCTCTTCGTTGTGGTAGAATTATTTGATTAAAATAATCTCAACTCTGATATTGTTAATCAAAAATAAGATATTTATACCTATATAATATTAACTAATTTATTTCTGTTTTTCTTATTATATTTAAATTTAAATAAAGTCTGTTATAAAATATTAATTTTTTCCTTTTTCACATTCCCATTTGGTTTGTGCCCTAGAGGCCTATTAAAATGTGTTCTGTTTAATAATAAACGGAATCATACTGGTAAGAAGACTTGCACTGTATTTTAACACAAGCTCAATCTGTAAATTTTATTTATTAAAAAATACGGAGACTATCGTCGCTTAGGAAAATTTCTGTCCTAATTCCAGGGTATAAACTTGTGAAAACACAGTGGATTGACCCTTTTAGTCTTGATCTTTCTAAATAATGCTTTTAAAAGCCAAAAAAAGTTATAGGTGACAAATCAGTCACCGGTTTAAAGATATGAAAAAAACTATTTAAAATGTAATCAATGGTTAAAATTAAAAATAATAAGATTTTAAAAATTCTGGATATCCTTAAGTTTTAAAAATTTAAAGTAAATTATTATTGACTGACAATTCCTATTTTATGAGTTTTGTATTTGTAATGATTTGGAAAATAACAGGTCCACAAAAAATACGTGGTCTGTGCTGGGTGTCAGACTAAGATTTTCTGGCGTATTTTTTTCCTTTAAACACGACAGTGAAGTCAAAAGTGAGGGTCAAACAGCAAAAAATCGAGAAAACCCCAAAAAACCGACACGGTACATTTACCGGCAGAAACCTGCTATCACGGAATGTTTGGACTACGACTATGTAAACTATAAGAGACAATGTAATTTCGACAAAAAAATTAGTCCAAAATAAGATTTTTTTTATTAATGTAATTTTTGGAATTTTTTAAATAATAAATTATTTATTTTATTTATTTGAAACCCAAGTCACTCAAAATTTGCAGAAAAAATCCAAAACTAAAAAAAAAAGCAATTTTTTCCAGCGGTATATCTTGAAAAAATCCTGAAAATTCGGTGTTTTGAATAAAACTCGAAAAATATTGCATTTAGACAAGAAGGTTATATAACTTAAGTTAAAGGTCTTGTAAAAATACATAGGTTATGTCATATACAGTTTTGGGTATCTTTTGTAGTTTATAAGATATTGACGTTTTAATTAAAAAAAATCGTTAATATCTGAAATTACGCTTTTTCTTGATTATTTGCTGTTTGATCCCCAATTTTAACTTCAGATTCGTGTTCAGCGAAAAAAAAAATTCTCTAGAAAATCCTAGTTCGACACGCACCACTTTTTTTGTGGGTAATCGCAGTGTAATATAATGATTGGGGGCAATAAAAATCTTGTCTAATTTAATGCTTCAAAAGCACAATCATATGCTATCGCAAACTGACAATATTTATTATTTATTTGAGAAGGGCCAGGTTCTGCAGAATAAAAAGTTGTTTAACCTTGTGGCCGTCATTTGGAAAATAACCTTAATTGACATAAATAAATTTATAGCCACAGAAGCTTCGAAAAAGCTTAGATTCCTTTTTCTTGTCACAAAGTATTTATCACCTTCTAAGTCGTTTACTTTTTATGTATCTAGCCAATATTATTTCTCCCCTAGCGGCCCCCTATGAAGAAACACATATTGCCTCTTTTACGCATTTCTTTACAGTCCATTTAACACACTCGAAACTTCCCACTCTGTGCCTCTTTCATCCCCAGAGTCTCTAGGCTTTAGTTTAGACCTTCTACCTGTAGAGATTTTTCCTTCTATGTATAATGCTTTGTTGGGGTTATGAAAAATATTGTAACGGTGAAAGGTTTCCGATTATAATTTTATTTTAATTGTTTTAAAGTTTTTAAATCACAAAAATTAAGATTAAAAATAAAGTTGTCAATTTTGGATTTCGTGATAACAAGACAAGGGATACAAAAATTTGGTGAAGGAGCGTCTCAATACTGACAAAGATGACCAAAGTCCAAAACTTATATATATATATATATATATATATATATATATATATATATATATATATATATATATATATATATATATATATATATATATATTTATTAGAATATATATATATATATATATATATATATATATATATATATATATATATATATATATATATATATATATATATATATATATATATATATATATATATATATATATATATATATATATATATATATATATATATATATATATATATATATATATATATATATATATATATATATATATATATATATATATATATATATATATATATATATATATATATATATATATATATATATATATATATATATATATATATATATATATATATATATATATATATATATATATATATATATATATATATATATATATATATATATATATATATATATATATATATATATATATATATATATATATATATATATATATATATATATATATATATATATATATATATATATATATATATATATATATATATATATATATATATATATATATATATATATATATATATATATATATATATATATATATATATATATATATATATATATATATATATATATATATATATATATATATATATATATATATTATTATTATTATATATATACTTTAGATGTTTACAGATTGAGTCATAGATTTATTTTATCTTGGGACAGTCCACAAAGGCTAGGCCTAAGTACTAACGTACCATTGGTATCTGAAGTGTGGTAATAGGGAGTTTATTCAAACGAGACTTAAATATTGGATATTTGGGGGAAAAGGAAAAACTTCTGCGGGTAGCAGGTTCCGTAGTCTGGACAGTCTAGGGATGTAGTAACGAACAAAGTGGGAAGTTCGGAGCCTCTCTGGAAGCTGCCAAAAGAGGTATTATACTGGCCAACTCTTCGGAGCATGAAAATACTTATAAAAGATGAACGAATCTCCTACAACTCGTCGATGGGCAAAAAAGTAAGTGTGGAATCATAATTAAAACGAGCAGCTCTCCTCTGTATCAAGAATGCTGTGTTGTGGGAGATACCATTCCCCAAAGGTGAGAACAATATTCTAAAGATGGTCTGATCTGGGATACATAGAGAGTATACAGATTAGAAGGAGAGATACACCTTCAGGCTCAAAACAAGAATCTAAGCTTTTTTGAAGCTGCTAAGGCTATGGATGTAATGTGTTTGTGCCAGTTAAGGTTATTCTCAAAAGTAACACTCACAAGATTAAACGATTCTTTGTTCTGCAGAACTTGGCCGCTCATATGTAACGGATGACCATTGCGTGACTTTTTTCGCGATAGTGAACATGACTGTTTTTTTGGAGGCAGGAATCCAAGATTACTTTAAGGTCTTGTAAAAGAGATATCTACATTGACCTGCGATTGTTTTCCAAATCAGAAATACAGGGTGGTTTAATAAATTGAATATTAGAGTGAAGGGTACTATCGTCAGCAAAACTATGGACAGAATGGGTTGTGGAAGAAAGAAGATCGTTGATGTGAAGAAGGAACAGAGTTAGTGCTAGTACTGAGCCTTGGGAAACCCAGCATTAATTGGATAGAAGCTGGAAAAAATACCATCTACATATAACTGATATACATCGATTAAAAAGGAAACTGGAGAGCCAAGAACAAAGCTTAGGAGGAAGACCATAGAAAGAAAGTTTGCCTATCATGCCATACCTGATTAAAAGCTTTGGATATGTCAAGAGCAACGATCTGGGATTTACCAAGAAACTCAAGGGACTTGTTTCAGTTGTGTGAGGCAAACGAATAAAGATCAGCTGTGGATCTTTTGTGACGAAATCAAATACTTTAAGATTTGAGAATTAATGAATTTTTCTATTACTTTGCAAACAACAGAAAGAAGGGATATATTATATGTCTATGTTAGAAGGGAGAGTTTTGCGTCCTTTGTTGGGAGCAGGTTGCACACGTGCAGCTTTTCAGCTCTCCGAAAAAATACCCGAGTCGTAAGAAAGTCGAAAGAGGAGTTAAGATGGGTGCAAGCTTAGGGGCACATTTTTTTCAAGACGATTGCTGGTATGCCATCCAGCCTATAGATCTATTCTAATAGATTTATGAAATTTTAAGTTTGAGCAATGCTTAATTCCGAAAATAGAAAATTAGGTCTTAATGTCTGATAGATCGTGTTAGTCGTATTAATAAATTTTTTAAGGGAATATAATGATACGATAAATAAATTACCTAAAGTTGATATAAAAAATGGCAAAATAATTAAGTCAAAACATTTTTTAGGGTGTTAGAATTAAAAAAAAAAAAAACGTATTGTTACGGACTTTCGACGGACTATAGAATAGTAATCAGTTAAGATAATATAATTTTGTTTATTAACTTATTTAAATACGATTTTGCAAAGAGTTCTGAAGGCTCTGGAGTCATCCATTTTGCACTTTTTTTGCATGTGTATCAAAAGAATTTTTCCAGCTATTTCAGACTCCTTTTTTTCCATTGAAGTCACACGCTGTACTGTTAATTTAAAAACATTGATAACGAAACACTTACAATAGTTACTTCCACTGTTAACTTGATCGTTAATAAAAAGGTAAAAAACGACGATTTGTGTTTTTATATGAAGTGTTACGAAACAATTTTAAAGAATGCATGACTATATTTTCTACCAGTAAAGATATTAGTTGGTAGAAAATCTCGATACTCACATGGGTACTTTCTGAATGTGGTTAGTGTGTTATATAGTGTTATAATTAAATTTTAAAAAAACATCCTGGATATGCAATAAAAATGCCACCTGATTTTTGTAATTCTTTATTGGAAGTAAAAATAAACAACACAAAATATACAATGATACGTAATATTTAGTGCCTATGTTATAAACATAATATGCGGTTGTCACAACATTCAAGTTATAATATTTTGAATTAAATATTTATTTATTTCTTAGTCGCAATACTCGTATTACAGAATACTATTAAGGTTGATGCTTTGTTTTAAACAAATTAATCTATTTTGATTAATAATAAGAAACAAAGAGACTGATAAAAATTTATCAGGATGATGAACAACATAATTGAATTTATATTTTAGTAATTAAGTATAATTAAAAATACAGAAAATTTACTACAGCTGAAAAAAGGTCTGAAATGCGTTTTTCCAAAACCAAAAATATGTATTAAAGGCAGCCGAAAAGCAACAGAGAAAGAGTGACCGCAAAAATCGCTCAAAAACTACCTGTTTTCTTTTTTTACAATTTACAGAGAGGAGATGAAAAGATATACAAGTATGTATTTTATAGCAAATTACTCGTCGCAAAAAATAGCAAAAAAAATTCAGGATATGTCCAATAAGAAATAAATGTATATGATAATTAACCACGCTTTTCTAAGAGTGAAACCACCCTTATCAACAGAAGAAATTGAATGAAATGCTAGCTTCTTTAAAAAATGTCTTACTTCGTATTTTTTGATTGAAGTATATAAAACAGGTGTACAGGGTGGGCATTTTATTAGGGTCCTATACATTTTCTCAGAAACTGCAGACTTTTGAGAAAAAAGGTTCGGACAAAAGTTTCTTGGAATAATTTATCCTTTTAATTTATTCCACTTTCACATCTACAGGGTGTTTATTGTGTTGGCGACCGGTGTTCACTTCCTTATTTTAAATGGGACACCCTATATATTATTATATATGTAGATAGCGCCTCCAAAGACAAGTTCAACGATACATGACAGTATGGGTCTGTGTCGCGACGTTTCGGATTTATTGAAGTTTTTCTTTAATTTTTGATCTATTTTTAAATTGATACAAATACGGTAAATATTCCTTTTTTTTTAAATTGTTCACGTAAAGAGAATAACAAAAGCCTATTTTATCTATATTAGCTGGCATTTTTTTTTTTTAATTTTAGAAATGTTACAGTGTTGGTATGTTTTGTCTATCGTAAAATTTCTTGAGTTTTTTAAATGCAAACCCCTGTATATAATACCAAATCTATATAAAGAATTAAAATACCTTTTCAACGATGTGTTACAACATGGGTCTGCGAGTCACCGTTTCGAACTTATGGATGATTGTCTTCAGGAAAAATCATATTTTTCTTTTTCCAACCACACTACATCCTGTATACTTAATATTTTTAATCAATACAATAAATTTTTTTTAGGATGAGTTAACCAAATATCCTATATTAATTTATAATTTAATATTTATAATTATATACAGGGGGTTGCATTTAAAAAGCTTAAGAAATTTTACGATAGACAAAATATGGCAACACTGTAACATTTTTAAAATTAAAAAAAAATGCCAGCTAATATAGATAATTCTCTTTACGTGAACAATTAAAAAAAAAAGAAATATTTACCGTATTTGTATTAATTTAAAAATAGGTCAAAAATTAAAGAAAAACTACTGTTATATATCGTTAAACTCGTCTTTGGAGGCGCTATCTAAATATATAATAATATATAGGGTGTCCCATTTATAATAAGGAAGTGAACACCGGTGGCCAACACAATGAACACCCTGTATATGTGAAAGTGGAATTAATTAAAAGCATAAATTATTTTAAGAAACTTTTGCCCGAACTTTTTTTTTCAAAAGTTTGCAGTTTCTGAGAAAATGTATAGGACCCTAATAAAATGCCCACCCTGTACCTACATTTTTCAAGTTCACTTTTAACCAAAAACCACCCCTGTAAGGGGGTTATTCCCCAAAATATAAAAAATCATATACAACTTAAAATTGTAAAGAAATATATGGATGTTTTAGAATCTCTTAAATATGTTATTAATTATCATAAAACCACTGTTCAAAATGAGTTTTAATATTAGACCACCCCTAAAATAAATGGTAAAAACACCCGAATTATAAAAAAATTTAATAAAATGTTAGCTTATTCAAAAAAAAGTCTTAGCTTCGTATTTTTTAATCCAAGTGTATAAAACAGCCAGCTGATTTTAGATTATTAGAGTTTGCTTTTAACCAAACCACCCCTACAAGGGGGTACATTCATCCCCTAAAATGTAAAAAATCATATACATATTTTAAAATTATAAAATAAAATTTAAATGTTTTAGGATATCTCAAATACAATATGAACATAACTTACTGTATAACTACGTAAAGTAGTTATACATTTATTTCGTATTAGACATTTATTAAAACATATGAAAAGATTTTTTCGATTTCTATAGTTGCATATGATTCTTTATATTTTAGGGAATGAATTTACCCCTTACAGGGGAAGCTTTGATCAAAAATAAACTGAAAAAATCTAAAAAGGATTATTTTATACACGTGGGATGAAAAATATGAGGCCAAAACGCTTTTTGCATAAGCTAAAATTTTATTTAATTTTCCTCATAATAAGGGCTTTTGATCGAAACTCACTCTTAACTTGGGTTTTGTGTTAATATCATATTTGATATGCCCTAAAACATCTAAATAATATTTTTTTTACAATTTTTAGTTGTACATGATTTCCTACATTTTAGGGGATGAATATACCCCGAGGGGTGGTTTTGGTTAAAAGTGAACTCAAAAATCTAGGTTGACCTGTTATATACTTGGATCAAAAAAATATAAAGCTAAGATTTTTTTGAAAAAGCTGGCATTTTATTTAATTTTTCCTATTTATGAGGGTGATTTTACCCTTAGATAAGGGTGGTTGTTTATTTTATACATTTTTTTCCCATTAGACATTTCCTGAAAACCCGGTTTCTTGTCATTTTTAAAGTTGCATATGATTTTATATATTTTAGGGGAAGTCCATAGGGGTTGGTTTACAACCTTCTCAGAAATGGAGATGTATTATTTCATTTTTCCAAGGTCCATTCGAAACAAAAATAGCAGTGAGAATCACTTTTAATCCCACTTCTATTTTCGAAATTCTTCAGATTTGGACACTTTTCAACCCCTAAATAGGAGTGATATTTAAAAAATTGAAAAAAAAATGAAAAACAGTGTTCACCCCAATTTTTTGCGACGAGTAATTAAGTATAAAATACATAATTGTATGTCTTTTCATCACCTTGTGAATTGGGAAAAAACAGGCAGTTTTTACGGTCACTTTTTAGTAGGTTTGATGTGCCCTGGGTTAAATTAATTAAAGTTAGTGTGCCAGCAAGGTATACAAAAGAAATGGGCTTACTTTAGTCCATAAACTAGGTGAACTCACCTATCTTAACTTTGTACCATAAAGATAGATGCCCCAAAGTTTTTGTTGAAAAATAGTTTTTTTTATATCTAAGTTTGTTAGTAACATGTTTATTTAACGTAGTGCCCAAGGTGTCTTGCTGTTATTAAACTATGCAGAAACGAATGTATCGACAGTAGCTTTCTGGGATACAATTGCCATTTTTTTTATAAAACCATATCAGTGATATTTAAATAGATAGTAATTGGCTTGGGCTGGTAAGTACAACAGTCAATCACGTTTTAATACCATACAATTTTAGGGCATACATCTTTTTTCTGAACAAAAATTCAAAAACTACAAATTTAAAAAATATAGATTAATTTTTATTTTTTTTTAGTATGTATGACTGTGTATCATGTGCCCTTTGAAACACTATTCCTAAGATTTTTTAGGAGTTTCCAGAGCTCACCAAATACAAACAAAAAACAATTTTTGATATGCACTTCTAATGGATTAAGGGTTGGTGAAGTGCTATGTAACGCAACATTTATTTTGAAATTAAATATGTAAGTTTATGCAAATATATCTGATTTTTGTATGATTAAAAATCATTCATGCATTAAACAACCTTAACAAATACTATCTGTAATACCGCTTTTCATAACATATGAAATTATTCTAGAACTCTACTCACCAGGACAGGTACATTCATTTATCTATTGTTATATCCTTCTTACCAATGTTAAATAAAATCAGATTGTAAAGAAAACTATTTTTATTTGACATACTCAGATCAGTAGATAAAAAGATAATAGTGTTGTTTTAAAGTATTACAAAAAAAAACATAATATAAAATGTGACCCGAAGGAGGTTGGTATTTTCTGTTCAAGTAAGAATTAATTGAAATATGGGTAAAAACTTAAGGTCTTTATTTCGAGTTAATTAATTTTGTATTTTTCCTTTTAGAAAACCTATGACAATTATGTTGTTTTAACAGATATTTTCTTTTTTTATCTTTGGACAGTCCACGAGGGCTGAGGCCTAAGTACTAACGTAGTGTGGTGAAAGGGAGTTTGTTCACACGGGACTTCAAATATTTGGAGACTGGGAGAAGAAGGAAAAACTTCTGCGGGTAGCAGGTTCCATAGTCTGGACAATCTAGGAGTGAAGGAACGATCTCTCTAGTTGAACCGTAAAAGGATGCATACAAGTTGCACTAGTGTTGATCTGTTGGGAGCTACCAAAGGAGGAATTATACCAAACAAATCCTCTGAGTAGAAGCCGTGAAAATACCTATAGATCCCCCACAGCTAACGGTGGGCAAAAGAAGGAAACCTCTCTGTAAGCGAGGGATCATTAATAAGACGAACAGCTCTTCTTTGAATGGAATCCAGAATGGTAAGTGTTGTAGGAGACGCCATTCCCCAGATATAAGAACAATATTCTAAAGAGAGCCTGATTTGGGATACATACAGAGTATACAGATTGGAAGAAAAAATACTTTCTGGCTCGAAAGAGGAATCCAAGCTTTTTTGAAGCTGCTGAGGCTATGGATGTAATATATTTGTGCTAGTTAAGGTTATTCTCAAAAGTAACGCCGACAAGATTAAACGACTCTTTGTTCTGCAGCACTTGGCCGCTCATATGTAACGGATAAGCACTGGCAGAGTTTTTTCGCGACAGCGAACAGGACTGTGTTTTGGAGGCATAAAACTAAACAGGATTTTGGGCGCCCCAATCCAAAATAAGTTTGAGGTCTTGTGAGAGAGACTTCCGCAATGACCTATGCTTGGTTTCCAAGTCAAGCTGATTGTGATAACTTACTTTTAATCATTTTTTTTTCTTAGTTCTTGGAATTTTTTTTGGGTTTTCTCTTTTTTATAAATAAATAAATCCACTATATATTATCTTAATGCTCCTTTTTTCCGGGGTGGGAGGAAATTCTTGGATTGACAAAAAATATGAATAAGCTTGAAATATTTACCTCATATGATCCTTTATCGGTTCGAGAATAACGGCCCTAGAACAGTGTTCAATAAAATTTAATAGGTTTTGCAAAACTCTTATTATTTTTGTGCCTTGAAATAAAGCATTTTTTACTGTTATATCTCTAAATTATAAAATTATTAGTTTTTTATAGTAATTATTTCACCAATTACCGTATGTTGTATTACAGTTGATCTTTGAAGGTAACCGCGTTTCTACACAGGAAATCTTACACAGAACAAGAGCATCAAAGGCCACTAAGTATTAAAAAAATCTCTAGACAAAAGAAGTCAAAATCAGTTGGAATAAGAAAGTCAAAATTAGTCCTTAATTATAATAATATCTAAAAAATATCCTTTTATTTAGGATAGCAATTTCCTAATCGTGATTTTTTTTAGATCTATAGTTTTTTTTACAACCTGTTAAATATTTTAATAAAATTCGGATTATTTCTAGTCACAGTGTTACAGCCATTTAACAGGTTTACAGTTAATTTTACCCAGACATTTTTTTCTAACCATAAGAGAGCTACAGTATAATGTGTTTCAAAATAAAATGTATAGGAATGATGGTTATGATTTTTTACGTTTTTAAAAGCATTGAATTAATAGACTATCAAATCCTTACGTAATATGGACATACTGTTAACGCTATTTTAAATTAATACATATATTGTAGATTCTCTTGGTAAACCACTAACTGTATAAGTAACCAATGAGTGGGGGCAACACTTGGGGAGCAGAACGTAGAAAATAATTTTAAATTCTAAAATTTGGTTTCATTAGTTTAATATTAAATGCATTAAACACAGCCGCAAGTTGTTTACTAGTACACGTCAGTGGCGGCTTAATAATAGGATGAAATGGTCATTGTCCTTCCAAACCAGATAAAAATAGGTATATAAATATATTTTCTATAATTATTTTTTAAAGAAAAATATCTGAAAGTATTCGTTATTTGCATCTTCAGTTTTCTTATTTCCACCTAAAAACTTCTTTTGTAGCTTAATTTACCAATTATCAGCCGTTTGGGTCAAACTGAATTTTGACGCATCCTTTCTAGTATATTTAAATGAATGAATATGTGCTCGCAGCGGCAAGGGGGAAGGAAAAATGCATATGGGAAATATAACGGATTAAAAAGCTACAGAAACAGTCGCTTTCGGTATTAACCCTCGTCTTTTGTCGATAGTCTATAGAGATTTCCGATTTGTGCAATTGCATTTTAAAAGGTAAATTGGTGAATTTATAAACTTGTCGCTGGCGATGACGACGGCGTCGGCGCTGGAGTTTGGAGTTAAAGTATTCATTTTAATGAGTTAGTAGTAGATCCTTTTGCAAACTGAAGAAATAGAAAAATTAATATAAAATATAAAAAATGTGAACTAACAAACTTTAAAAATATGTATATACGTTTATCGAGATGTTTAGGTTCTATGGTTTTTAAGACATTCTTTAAGAGTTTTTGTTTGTGTAATGACTGGATGCAATCATCTGTTCAAAAAGTGATTGGTGATTGAAGTTTTCATTTGTCCCCTATTTTTCTTTAAGTAACATATTTCCCAGGCACCTATTATATTACAAATTTTGCCTACATTGGACGTGATCCGAAAACAATTTCCGCCTAGTGCCTTCTTTTCCTACGGTTAAGACCTCCCTTTGGTAATGTCCACGATCCGTCACCGGTACATGCATAGTCAATTGACACTTATTAAATCTTAAAATTACGAGAAAAATATGTAAGCATCTTTTAGTTTTTAATGCTGTTGTTGAGTCCTTTTTGGACTTGTAACCAACATTTTTAAAACTTAACAATTTCCTTAAACGCATCAACTAATGTGTTTTCACTGCATACAAAAAAAATCTAATATTTGTTTTTAACGCGAAGGCGGGAATAAACATAGGGGCATATGCTGATCGGCGATGGCAAATATCTCGGCATCACGTCGTCGTGTTGTCATGGCAATCGTCGTATATTGTATATTCTAGGCACGGAACAAAAATGAGTTAGATCCCAGGCTTTATTGTTTACTTGTAAATTTTCGAGAGTCCCGCCGCAAGTCAGATCTCGCCCACTAAGCAAAGAACATCTTGAGCACGTTTTGTAACGTTATTTAAAAGTAACTGTGATAACGTTTAGTTTTAAACGTTATTTTATCATGTCTGTTTCGTTTTCTTGAATTGTTACTGATAATTTTCGTTTCTGTAACATACCCTTGTAAATATTTTTAATACGGTATAGAACAAACATTTTAGTGACGTAATTTTTATGTACACTTATGTTAACGTTAAAATGTTGCCATGTATAGAACGGACTTTTAAATACAAGTTCGATACATCTGTTAATATACGTATCAGATACGATTATAATTTGTTAAAACATAAAATGTTATTGGTGTAACGTTATAATAATGATATTATTTAATGCAGAATCGTTACGTTTACTGCGTCTATTACATTTCCTCGTGGAAATGTAAACACAGTTAACATATCGACCTCGTTTGCTTAAATGTACCCCGCACAGAGATTGTTACATTTTTTGACAACGACGCCAGGTATAGAGAAAGAAGCTTCGCTTTAGTACTTAACCTTACTTTATTTTAAGAACAATTGTGTTTTTGGTTTTTCTCGTGATTTAAAGGAAATATTGATCGGAAAGTAAGTATATTACAGTATTTTCTATTACACTTCAGTTTTTATGTATGTATGTAGGTCTGTAGGTATATAGATAAACTGACCAAAAATCAGATTTTAAAGTTAAGGTTTTAAGCCATAAGTTTAGAAAATCCAGCGTTAGCCGTTTCCTTAAGATAAATATTGGAGTAATAAGTCCGGATTTAGTTTGGTGAGGTACCTCCCATTCCCTAGATACATATAAATTAAAGAAAATATAGATTAAAATTTGGTTGCTTTATACCTACATATTAGTCATTTTATAAAAGACTGGAAAGTAGTGTTTTTTGCAAGATCCCGAAGGCAAGCGGTTTGTAGGGCGAGCCGTAATTGACCGTAGGCGACTCCTTGAAGCTTGGCCAGACCTGCAAAACACTTGTTTTTCGATCATGTAATGTACAATGTTTTTTTTCAACCGAAGATATTAAAAAAAAACAATAATAATATTTTAATGATCGACAACAGGTCTATTTATCCGCTTGACATGGATTTGATACTTATTATAACAATAAGAATAATTTAAGACACCCACAGTACGGTAGTAGTTAGGCTAAGCCTTCGTAGACTGTCCAAAGATAAAAAAACCACTGAAGTTCGTTTCAGTAACAACCATGCATAAAAACGGCTATGCTCTAAATAGCAGCTTATTTTTCATTTCATGGATCTGCAAAGTAGCCCGAAAAAAAGTTACTTTCTGGCCAGAATGTTTTCCAGAAAATGGGTATTTTCCGATCGGTCAAAAAAAAAACTTTTTAGGGGACTTATATAGCAAAAATTGAGTATTTTAAATAAATGAAATACTTCGGTTGAATAAATTTGATCAAAGTTGTAACTTAAAGGATTCACTGTGAAGTATTTTTTTTTTGTACTTTTTAGAGCCCCTGATATTAGACATTTGACACATAAATAATAGTTATAATAATAATAATAAAATTATTAGAAAATTAATTTTTAAATAAATTGTAGATGCAGCACATTATGTTTTTATATGACAACTATTCAAAAGTGGATTGGCAGTTAAAAAGAGAGGCATAGGTGTAACATGCTCAAGCTAATCAAGACGGCTCCCAGGGAAGAAGAAGAAGCAAGTAACGTAACAAGTATAACTGTAAGTAAAAGTTTTTTAAGGGATAAATTGAATTTTTAATTGGATTGTTTATCAAATAGAAGCAAAATAATTATATAGTACAAAGTGTCTAAATGTTTTTTTTTAAAAATTGGGTGGTCTATCAGTATTTACCATTTAGTGATGGCTAATCGAGTAGCTAATATAAGAGAAAATTTGACTATATATTTAAAAAAGCCAACACAAGGTATTTATCCTTTATAATAGTGAAATAAAGCATCTATGATACTATCTGCAGATACAGGTTTTTTTTTGCCAAACTTGTGATATAAAATTATCTTTTTAATTAATGAAGCAATTATGTCAGTAACCAAAAGTTTTGGGGCAAATATTTTACAAATTTTTTTTTCCAGGTGCAACTAGGAGGAAAAAATAGAACAGAACATGGATATTAGTACATACAGTTGTTTTTTAATAAGCATTTTTTAAATTATGTAGCTTGAATTTCTTTTATACCTAACTTTAAGACCTTTTTACTTTTTTTAATATTACTCATATTTACATCACGAAATGTGTAAGACTTTTTATAAAGTATCACATGAACATTTTTATATATATTAACTGTTACACTTTGTGTGGATTTAGAATATAAGCTTTCCATATTAAATAGTCTGTACAAAAATTTGGGAAATATGAAAGGAGAGTTGTAGACATCAGATATTTTTATGAATAAATTTTTCCCTATAGTTTATATTAGTTTTTTTTTATTAGGGATAGTTACTTTTCACTAGTTTTATCTATTGTACTATTTCAGGGTGGACGAAAAAATGATTATCAAAAATAACAGGCGATTTATCACAACATTTTTTTACATCCATATTTTTTCAGTGGCATCTTTAATAGCAGAGTGGACGCAGAATTTACTTTTATACTACGGAGATACAGGGTACATAACGGACGCCCCTGGAAATCGTTTTTGTTTAAATAACTTTTAAAATACTAGGCGTAAATTATTATTTTTTAATATGATGGTTACTAGATAAATCTTCTTAAAATGAACCCAGTAAATCAAATTTGGCTTATTTAGTTTGCCCAGGGACGGACTCAAGCTCTGACACAATAATAGCAATTTTTTAACACCCTGTATAATAAAGGCTCAACAATATTATTTTGGGTGGCTTTAACCTTAATCTAAAAAAAGGTATTTTTGATTGACATCGATAAAATCAAGTGTTTACGAAATACAATATCATGGTAGTTTAAATTTGTTTACATTATACAAGGTGTTTTCTAATTGTATGTCAGTATTTAGAGAAACAGTTTTCGGTACATTTTAAGAAATTTTAATGAAATTTGGCATAAATGTACTATGTATCAAGAAGCATTTTTAAGTGTACCACATTTTTTTTTTATTTCCACCAGTGGCGTTCGTACAGAATTTGACCGGCCTATTTTGGCAAATAAAAAAAATGTGGTACACTAAAAAATGCTTCTTGATACATAGTATGTAAGCCAAATTTCATTTAAAATATCTAAAGTGGTATTACAGATATTAATAATAAATTATATATATTTAAAAAAATTTACTCCCCTGTATCTCAAAAGTTAAGAGGTTTAGGACATACGTTCATATGAAGTTTTCTTCTTAAAATGGACCCAAAAAGTGCCTCTTTAAATATTGTCGGACAATTAAAAAACACCCTGTATAATGTAAAAAAATGACCAACCATAATATTTTATTTCTCGTAAACAGTTGATTTTATTGATGTTAATCAAGAATACCTTTTTTTAGTTTAAGGTTAAATCTATCCAAAAATAATATTATTGAGCCTTTATCATACAGGGTGTTAAAAAAATTGCTATTAATGTGGCATAGCTAGTCCGTCCCTGGCAAACTAAATAAGCCAAATATAATTTAATGGGTTTATTTAAAAAACTTATCTAGTAACCTCATATTACAAGAAAACATTAAATTACGCTTTGTATTTTAAAAAGTTATTAAAAAAAACGATTTCCACGGTCGTCCGTTATGTACCTGTATCTCCGTAGGGAAGGCTCGTAGAAAAAAAAGTTTATGGGAACTTGTCATAATATTTTTAGATTTTCTATTATATTCTGAGAGATTGCCCACATATTCTGGGACACCCTGTATAATCAACATAACAGAACCACCTATTTAAATCCTTAGAAAAACCTCTTTACAACGTAAGTTATATAACGTGCATGTTTCAGAATATGTGTTAGGCCCAACCCATGCAAAATACGTAACGGGGCCGTGTAAAATTTCAAACAAAAACGTTGTATTTTTTACAGTAACAATGATTTTGTTAAGTTGAAGTGAAATATAACGAAACTATTAGGTTCAAGGCGCTGTTATTGTTTCAAGATGATAAACGTAACAAAGGAACAAGGAAACATAAATGTAACGTAATTACGATGATTTTTTGCTTAGTGGGCGGCTACGCTCGCCATCGCAGGGTGAAATGGATCAACGGTCTAATACGAGACGAGGGCTGCCCGATAAGAATTCGGAAACATCTTGCAGTTTAATTTGTTTTAAAGTTTGTTTTTTTTTACTTAACACATTTATGTTTTTAAATAAATATAATAGTAAAAAGAAGCCTTCTTTACCAGCCGCCACTACCTGATAGATTGATAGGTCTAATTATTCAAATTGACTTTTAAAAACCTTTCGTAAATAACACAAGAACACTTTTGATAAACTTTGTTTTAAAAAGTATATTATCGTAAGGTAACCTGAGACCTTAGTAAAATGCTTGCATTTAAATTGTTAAGTTTAAAATATATATAGTTATTGTGAAAATAATAAATAGGTTTCTGGCGTACATTATCTATTGTTAAATATGCCATTACAAAAGTAAGTAGTGTTGCCTCAGAATACCTGATAACATACCTTTACATATTCTTATAACTATTAATACAACATTTATAACTTTTAAGGATCATATAATAACATTAAACATTTAATATACACTCTTATAGAAATATATGTTTATTTTATACTTAATAAGCGTTTTATTTGTATAATCCATTTCAAAAAGTTTTTTGTAATGGGTCTTTACGGAAATCTTACATATTACCCCTGTATATGTGTATAAAGTGAAAAATGATTATAAACATGGCGCCAATATTAACTTAAATTTTAGTTTTCTTTTGTCTTAAATATTGCTAAGAAACATTGATATTTATAGGTATATTTATCTTTTATTTAAAAAAAAAACTTTTAATTACAGTAAGTAGCTAGTTTTTATTTATGCTAAACAAATTCTATAATAGGATTGTTAAGCGCTCCTTGGGCAAATTGAAAATTAGCGCCTTTAATATTTTCGTTGTTATCCACCATAGATAACCTAACTTTAGATATATAATGGCTAACCACATTTATGGCAAGTTTATACTAGCGCGCACTAAACAAACGTGTCATTTAGCATGCGTCTTTAAAAGGAAGGACTAGCGCCGGACTTAGAATCAATTAAACGCGTAACTGTCGACATTACACGGTTTTATGTCAGTTAAAAAAACGACGAAGTTTGAACGCTTTCTGGATAGTTAAAGGGTTTTGCTTTGGTTGGGGATCAGTAAAGGGATCGTGTAATACACTGTCATCTGTCGTGTATTTGAATGGACTTGCATATGGCCGTACAATAAACGGTTTTTTGCGAGATTGGAACGTTAACTCTTTTCCTGCTTAGACTTATGTTTTCGATAGCGAGAAAAGGATATTGTAAATATCTTAAATGTATTTATACAAAACGAGCAAATATTTACTAGACGCAGCCTTGCCGTTTGGCAGTGCGAGTGAAAAAAGAAAAAATAATTATAGTATAACCTTTCTCCGTGGCTCCATTGTGCCGATTGATCGACGCGGAAAGACCGACCAATCAGCATGCAGAGCACGTAAATATTTGCTTTTCAAGCGGCAAGGGTACGTGCCTCTAGTAGGAATATGCTCCAAGGAAATACGTTTTATGTTGTAACCATGGTTACTGATTTTTTAGATTAATGCAATATATTTTTTGTTCAGATTTTTTCAATCCGAAATAAACAATTATAGTGATTTTTTTTTCAATTATAATTGTGTTACAAAAATACGTATTGATGAAACAAAAAGTTAAATCTTAGATAAGCCACAAGAGTCATGTTTCAGTCGCATTCTCCATTTTTTATTATTACTAATTTTAATGCATCAGTTGTGATACATTAAAATTCGTGGCTTTCCATAGCTGTAACATTTAGAAGAACAAATTAAATTTAAGGAGCTGAAAATGGATAATATGTTTATTTTCGTTTAAGAACAACACCTAATCAAACCACTGTGTTTCAGTGGTTCAAAAAAACCAGTAACCGTGGTATTTTAACCGGTGGAATATATTTTGTGTCATTCTCAAACGATAATGAACATATTTAAGTAAAGTCTTTTAAGTTCTTGTTTATGACAGAATAAACCTCGTGACTTATTAACACGTCCTATGTAAAGTTGTTTCTTGGAAAGAACTATGCGGCACATTAATAATTCTGACCTAAACAAGAAAATTAAAACTTAAGAGTTTATAGGAGTACATTTATTTAACATAAGTAATGATTTTAAAACAATTTTTTAGATAAGTTAATTTGGTCAATGAAATAACTAAAAACAGTTGCGACAAATGTGAAAATAAAATCGATCTGCTAGTCCGTTCTGCGCATGATTTAAGACCCTAAGTGATGACTACAGCCACGGCGCACGGACACATTTTTTCGCCAAAAAAATCTAACTTTTGAACCGCGCATCCAATATCCTTTACCGGTCCATATAAAGGTCAGTGTTATCCACGCACCACTAACAAGTCTTTTTTTATGTAAAGTTACTAATTACCATTTAACTAAACCATACTAAGTGGAGGTTCTTAACTCCCAACTTTATCGTTTATTATTTTTTCAAAGCTTTTACAACTGGCTTAAATAGGTATAGGTTAAAAAATGTAACTAAATCATGTTTTTTTGGTTGCATTTAACGAACAAAAACTCATGAAAAGTTTCAAAGCTATATGCCCAAGGATAATGAATTATAAAATAGGTTTCCCCATTAAAAAGTATGGGAAAACAATCAGGGTAAACTCAATATTATTGTACTTTTTATACTGTAACAATAGTTTTTTTTTCTAGGAAACAATCTCGTGAAAAATAAATTGGTACGTTGGTTATTTTAAGAACTAAAAATAATTAATTTGTAGCAGCAATCTTTTTCTTTTCATTATTTTTAAAAAGGGGTCTATTAAAGTTAGGCATCTAAAAATTAGCAACGAATGTCACTTAATAATATATTTATAATTTAAAATTGGTATAAACGATTGTTTAGCAGTATCTTTATATTGCAGATGGGAAAATAATTCTTAATGTGTTCCATGTGAGTATGATAATTTAAAAAATAATTATTTAATGATTTTTTAATAAATTTAACAGAAATGATTGTCATTTAAAAGTTAACTTACAGCTATTCATAAGTATATTTTTCATTTGATACAAAACATTAATTTTACATTTATTTGTCCCCAGTTATGAGCTACAACAACATGTTTTATTTAAATGTAAAAGCACATTTTTAGCTTTTTATATGATGTACATAGTTTCATAATTTATAAGCGTATATAATTTTTTAATTAAAATATTTATTTTATTAACCAGGTGATATGCAATAAAAACCAGATTATTTGACATTTTAAACCTCGCAAAGTTTAGTTAGCTAAATTTTCATGCCCACTAAAAATTATAGATCATTACATTGTGACATCAGAAAACAAATAAGCCTTAAGGTCATATTAAAGGTACAGTTTCAACATAAAACAAAACGTGCTTAGCTTAATGTTTAATTATCATGTTTGATGCAGTAGGTATATGTATCCCTTATAGACCATCGCCAACCGTGGACAAAAAAGAACCAATCGTACACAGTGTACCCTTTTAAATAGTGAGTATTGACTATACGCTGATCATTTACTGGTAGGTTTTACAGGATGACTGCTATTACTCAGATAGAAAAAAGACCCAGAAAGTGTTTATAAAAGTCATCTTGGAACAATCGTACTTAGTATGTCATATGCCTAAATTAAAGTTTTCTTGGGGTTATTCAACGCAAAATTAATGGCATACAAGTAGGGCAAGTTTTAAGGTTATGTATGGGCCCTTACATCTGTAAAAAATACGTACACTGGGACAATCAAAACATTCTTAAAATTTTAACTTGAAAAAATGAATTGGCATCCCTTTTAGATTCAAGGCAGTGGTACATGTTTATAATAATGTTAAAATTTTTGATTAAAATATAGAATCGTACTCTGTATGCCTTTGGGTTTTTTGATAAGCAATTGTAAAACGAGAGTATAGGTATTTTACTAGGCATGCCGTTTTTTTTATTAGATTATTAGAAAAAAATTAATTAACTACCGTACCTGTACCGTACACCTAACCCAATGATCAGTTTCGATTTTTGAACAAACAATTGTTCAAACTATCCATTTTCAGGCATATTGATTGAGTGCGTATACTTAAAAGTAGAGCCGGAAAAACTGAAAAACTAATTTAACTAATAGTTTCTAATATCTAGACAAAATTCATATAATTTGGTTTTTAATAAATGAAGGGCATACCTTATAGTAGCACAATTGATTCAGATACTAGAATATATTTAAAATAAAAAAATTAAACACGCCAAAATTTTGAAAAATATACATAAATTTTTATTTTTTTATACGTTAAATAATACTGAGATACCATTTGATTCTCAAATCCCTTGTAACATATGTTTATAAAATAAATAAATATATATATATAAATATATATATATATATATATATATATATATATATATATATATATATATATATATATATATATATATATATATATATATATATATATATATATATATATATATATATATAAACATATATGTACAATTGGCGAATACGAAAATAGTGCCCGAAGTTATATCCACGATATATGGATTTTATATATATATATATATATATATATATATATATATATATATATATATATATATATATATATATATATATATATATATATGCCCAAATATAAACATATGTTGTACGCAATTGGCGAAAACGGCCAGTGCCCGAAGTTTAAACCCACGATGCGATGTGGATTTTACAAATTTTCCACATCGCGTTACGGATATATTTTATATACCCAAAACACGTTGTGTGTAAATTTCAAAAATCCGGTATTGGATATCGACGCGAAATCACGACAATCATTATATTTAGAAGACACGCGACGGAAGGATTATCGTGAAAAAAATGATGTTATTTTTCGTGCTGGGTAAGAACAATTTTTTATATTGTCAGGGTTTCAAATATAGATTTGTTTGTTTAATAATAAATACCCACAACCCCCCCGCCCTGAAAGGTTAGCTACGCCACTGCGTTTACGGATATATTTTATATGCCCAAAACACGTTGTGTGTAAATTTCAAAAACCGGAAATTTCGATAAAAATGGATGAATTGATTTCTTCACATTACTTGCGAACCTAGATATTTTTCGCCTTATGGGTATTTATTATTCCCAATAACACGAAAACCGCCGCGTTTCTTTGATGATTATCGTGATTTCGCGTCGTGGATTTTTGAAATGTACACACAACCCGTTTTGGGTATATAAAATATATCGGTAACGGGATGTGGAAAATTTGTAAAATCCATTGTAAAAGATTTTGTGGTTATAATGAATGTTCCTACAAACAACGAAACAGAAAAGTGTAACTCAAAATGTCATGGATCACTAACATGCAAAGAATAAATAAAAAAGATTTGTTTTATAAATGTGTATTTCATAAATTTGCATCTTAAGAACAGTGTCAGTATGTTATTTTTACATATCTTTTTGATTGATTTCTTCAAATCGTTACCCGAACCTAGATATTTTTGGGTAATTTATTTATTATTCCCAATAACACATCGTGATTTCGCGTCGTGGGCACTGGCCGTTTTCGCCAATTGCGTATCGGTAACGGGATGTGGAAAATTTGAAAAATCCATATCATGATGTGGGTCTACATTCGGGCACTGGCCGTTTTCGCTAACTGCGTACAACATATATATATATATATATATATATATATATATATATATATATATATATATATATATATATATATATATATATATATATATATATATATATATATATATATATATATATATATATATACAGGGTGATCAACTTAATGTATTTTTTTTCAAATTTTAGCTATAAATTTAGCATTTGTTATTAATTTTTAATGAAATTTGGGCAATTGGCAAGTCTAAAAATTAACTCTTTTTAAATCGTTTTATAGGGGGCGCCACCAGCAACATTTTGTTTTTTTTAAACTTCATAACTTTTTTACGCTTATGGCGTATAATTTAATTTTTTATTTAAAATATGCATTGTGCAAACATTTTTGCTTAAAAAGGTATACTTTAAAAATTTCGCTACGATTCACTTTTTTCGAGATATTTACATTTAAAAATTTTAATACTCTTAAGATAAATTTAATTTTCCCTCTTTAAGTTAAAATATTTTTTAAGTAGGCTGGGTCTTACAAGATGAATTATTATAAACGACATCTTCACTGTCACGGTTTATGTTCTTGTCAGTTACTCTGATTCGTGGTTATAAAAATTGAAACTTATACGATTAGTTATCACTTTAGTTTAAAATGTCCAAACATCATTTTTTTCTACTTCGGAAATGCGAAACATGGTTTGCATATATGTCCAAGAAAGTTACAGCGGTTTAGGAGCTTGTCGACGTTATGAGCAATTGTATCCAAATAGGAGGCAGCCAAATTTTTAACTTAACTTAAAAGTTTACCAGAGACTTGGGAAAACGGGTTTATTCAGGCCAAAGCAGGATGTTGGACGTCCAAATAGACGTAATGTGGATCACAAAGACGAAGTTTTAATCCAGGTTGCTGAAGATCCAGAAATAAGTGTAAGTCGTATGGATGCAAGAACTGGAATTCGTAACTCATCAGTGTTATTTTTTTATCCCGAACATCTTTATCCATATCATTTAACGCCTGTACAAAATCTTTTGAGGCAGCTCTTCCAGCAAGACTAGATTTCGCCCGCTATATCCTGGTTCAACAAAATCATCATCCTTATATTTATAAATTAAATTATGTTTACGGATAAAGTGACTTTTACCCTACGGGAAATATTTAATTTTAGAAATAAACATTCGTGGAATATGGCAAATCCAAACTTTATTACTGAAAGGCACTTTCGACACGAATTTAAAATTAATATTTGGTGTGGTGTAATAGATAATTTTTTTTGGGACCATACGAGTTACCTTCAAATCTAAGCGAAGAATTATATTTATTAAACTTTTTACAAACAATGATTATTGATTATTTAGAAGAATTACCTTTAAGTCTGCGCCAAAATATGGTTTTTATGCAAGATGGTGCTCCTGCGAATTTTGCTAGACCGGTGAGAGAGTATCTTAATGCTAATTTTAACTGAATAAGACGTGAAAGTCGAAGAGTTTGGCCCGCACGAATTCCAAATTTTAACCCATTGGATTTTTGCATACGGGAATATATGAAAATACAATAAACACAAAAAAAAACAAAAAAAAATGGTATTAGAATTATTAGTCGTTTAGAGAGCAATTAATGGCAAAAATTCAAACTGCTGCTGAGTAATTTCGAAATTAGCAATTATTTTTTAAGATTCGGCGATCTTTTAGTGAAAGAATTTTAAAATGTGTTGAGAACAATCGAGGTCATGTCGCGAATATCGTTATTTTTTCTATTAATCTGTTGTATTTTATCATTAATTTGAAGTGTAGTAAAGCAATTTAAATAGTAAATGTGTATTATCTTGTTGAGCGCATTGAAATTTTGAAATCTACATATCTCGAGAAAGGTGAATCGTAGCGAATTTTTTGAAGTGTATCTTTTTTAAGCAAAAATGTGTGCACAATGTATATTTTAAATAAAAAATTAAATTATAGTAGTAATTAAGTTAAAAAAAAACAAATTGTTGCTGGTGGCGCTCCCCATGAAACAATTTAAAAAGGGGTTAATTTTTAGATTTGCCATATAAAAAAACCCTCCATACCCCAAATTTCATTAAAAGCGAAGAGCAAATACTAAATTTATGTCCAAAATTTTAAAAAATTACATTAGGTTTATCACCCTGTATCTTGGTTGCCTTTGACTTTTGGACTATGAAAATTTGACCTAATCTTAATATTTTCGTTAAAGGAATCTGCTGTTAAAATATTTACCATTATTTATGGGACACCCTGTATATAAAATTAATGTTTTTTAAGTTTTATTACAAATTACCTTTCTAATCTGTATGCCCTTTAAAGCACAACTTATGTTTACAATTATTTAGTGGAACCAGAAGGACATACTGGTTACAATTGATCCAAATACGAGGGTATCAGTAATATCATTAATGTAAGTAAAATAAAAAATTAAATTTAGAATTATTAGATTTTAGTAATATAAGTATCTGTCTTAATTGTATGCCCTCTGAAATATAACATATTTTTGTAATTATTTACTGGAAAACAAAAAGGCAGTATTGTAAAATGGAAATAATTTTTCTTAAGATTTTTTCTTATTTTGGCTTGATACAAGAAACTAATTTAATATCAATATAGAATAATGTCTGATGATAATTCAAATTTAGTAGCTACTAATGGATAGTTCAATTTATCATGCCGTTGTATGGAGTTTGGCTTTTATAGACCGCGCTTGAATAATATGACTTACACGTTAATGGGGGGTAGTTTAAAGCTAGAAGTCATTTGTATAACGTCCTTGATGGCAAGTGCCATACAATACTAAACTATATTTTTGGTAATTGCACATTATTGACGAAATCGGGAAAAATAAGTAAAATATCTTAAATCCGATACCCACTACATCTAATTGTTAAACTTTACACAAGCGTTCCAGTGTTATTTAAAAAAAAAGGTTAAATGAAGAATTTTAAATATGGGCCCTTATTTCTTTGCTGTTTTACAGAATTTGCTCCTGAATAAAACTGCGTTTAATTTTTAAGTGTTAAAGATGTGTTTTTGACTTAAAGTTAAAAAATGTTGGCAGTATAAGTCGCAAGTTAATGTTACTAAAATGGGTTCAGGTTTTTTCTAACCGACTAAAAAAATTCAACTTACTTTATATATATTATATCTCTTATTGTTTTGATTTTGTAGAAAAAACATCCCTAAATTACCTTACCAACTTATACAAATATTTTTACTGCTACCAAACCTATTTAAACTTATCTGCTAGGAAAAATGGTACGAATAAAACAGTTTTATTGCATGACACATGGTTAGTTCGATTAAGATATCGTTATATATTTAAACCTACATACAATATTAGAGGTAAAATGACAAGTCTCCCAATAAAAATTTGATCAAATAAATTTAGTTGCATGTGTATAGATTAGGTGGCAGCATGTCCATGTGGATTAATTATTTTGATTTTTTTAGCTTTTAACATACAGTACGTTCGTACGTGATCAAATTTTTATGGAATCTATTTTACAAATATAATTTTAAAAAGTTTTGTAATATACAATCAAAAATACAGATATACATAGAGACTAAACAAAAATATATAATATAATTATATTACGTATATTTAATACAAATGTCTTATATTTAAGTTAGGTATCATATTATAAGACAAATACATAAGATTCAGATTCCAGACACTTTAGCGACTTTTTTCTCCATACCGCAATTATATTTACTAAAATAAAACAAAATGTTGGTAGGCAGTTTTAATATATAATTGTTATTTTTCCTTTTATTTTAAAAGAAATGGGAAAAGAAGAACCAATATTTGTATTAAGGTTCTTTGCAGTTCGTTATAAGGGTCCCAAAACTTTTTTGCCGTAAACATTTTTACCGTAAACATTTTGAAAACAAAATGCACCTAGCACTATTTGTAGTTATAAAAATATATAATAAAAATATGTTAGAGTTTTTTTTTTGTTTTCTTTAATAAACTAATCAACGATTTTTGGTAAAGGTCATTAGCATATATTTCATATAATTTGGATGGTTTTGGGAATGCAAATCGTTTTAAAAAGTTCAGGTAATATTACTTAAACTAAGCATTTAAGGACTATAAAATATAAAGGTTTATTTTTTTAGATAGGTATTATTATTTTTTTTTTTTTTAATATGAGTTGTGTAGTACAAAATATATTTTTTAATAAAATATACTTTTTTGTATTTGTGTTTTGTCTTGTTAAAAAATATAGTAAATAAAAGTTTAATTTCGATGTAAAATCATAAGAATTTGTTAGGTTTAATTGGTAACCTGTTGGGTCATTTTTAGGTAAAATTAAACAATAATATTAGATATTAATTTAATTGCTATTACATACTTCATGAGATTTACTTTGCATTAATAATGCTTCTTGAAAATAACCTATTAAGCAGAGAAAATATGCAAAGCTTTTTCTTTTTAATTTAAAATACTAACGTATTCATGGGTAAACGGATACCGTAAGAATATTTATGTAGATAAAGTTGACTTACTATTAGTTCCAGAAAAGAGTTAATTTAAGAAACAATAAGTTAATTTATTCAAATATTTAAAAGATATTTTTTAAATAATAATAAATTGCGACAATTGAACTAGAAATGCAAAAGCAAAGCACCATCTTGTTTAATTAAAAAATCTATAATATTTAGAAAATCGGTATGAATATTTATAACCTACTGTGTAAAAAGTATATTAAAAAAACATCCCACTTGAGCTTTATTATAAATAGGATTATATTTTCCTATGAAAAATGAAATTTTATTAAAATAAGCTGTGGCGATGATACCGCTCATTTATGTAACTACAAAACATTAAGTTTTAATATTTAGGATATAAATTTATTTTATACTTGATAGAAATTACACTGTTTTGTACAAAAACTATTTAAATATTTATTTCAAAAATAACACGTTTCAATAAATAAACTTAAGTTTTAGCAATATGGATTGCTATCGACATGTTTGTTGCATATTGCCTCCAGGTAGTATCGCATATTTTTGATATTGTGAACAATTGGAAAATAACAAACATTCCGCGGGGTAATCTAAAAATTGAAAATTATAAAACCTTTTACATTATGTAGAAAATCAAAAACGACCGTGTCATCGTTCACTGAAAGCAATATACAACCACAACAAGGTGTCAAAACAAAGTCACGATTGCACAAATGATTAGGGTCAACAATAAGTAAAAAGGAAAACAAAAATTTAAAGTATTCAGCAAAAGTTTGGTATTAATAGACGACTCTACGGATAGTCTAAAGTCCGGGGATTTAGGCTTAACAGTAATTTTTGAGGGGCGAAGATCGACATTCCCCATGTGGGCGGAGCTATGCTCGTATCAAGTTTAGGTCAGTAATCGACTTAATACTGAATCCTGCCAATATTGATCTCATATAGTTTACGGATTTAGAGCAGAGGTGACCACAAGTTTATAGTGCCCTCAGTAGAATGTGCCACAAGTGGTTAAGTGACAAAACACATCATCCCAAGGGGTGGAGATTTCGGTATACATTATTGTATTATTTTAAAGAATAAAAATGCAATACTATCTAAAGATAACAGGCGGAATACGGTAAGCGGCAGTTTAATAATATGGGACTTACTTGAGGTCCATATTTTATGACCAGTCCGTCAGAGTCATTGTGAAATGTAAACAAATAAAACTGCCATTTTAAATAGATTAATAAAGTTAATAATATATTGTTGAAGCAAAAGTGGATAATTACAAGTATATTATCGCTTTTTTTCACTAATCTGACTCATCTTATGATAAAAAATCAGCGGAAATTAATACAAAAAATTTAGTGTAAAAACAAGAAATTTTAATTTGTTGGCGTAGGCCAAGAAGTTACTAAGAAATTAAAGAAAAAAGTATGTAATAAAAGAAGTCAAAAACCATTAGTAGTATATGATATAAATTAGTGACGATCTTTACCCATCTGCTTACCGGATATTTTCCAAATATAATATGTAAACAAAAGTATCATAAATGAGTTGCTTAAAAAATTGTAATTAAGGCTGTGATTAAATAAAGAAAATCGAAAAATATTTGATACTTCCTGTATAATGTCAGTTTGTTTATTTTATTTTACATGGCAGTATACCATCATTTTTTTTTTCAGAAATTATAATTTACGCTCTGTATTATTTCAATATATACATGGTGAGTCGAGTGGAACGCACCAAACTCCAGGTGAGTATTGTACACGTGAAAATAATTTTAAAAACTCATATGTTCTTATCCGATTCTCATTTGTTTTCAAATTATAGCGTAATTAAAATATTTTAAATAGTTTACCGCTTCTTATAACAAATGCTGTAGGTACCGATTGTTTGTCCGTTTTGTTGTTCTGACATGTGTTAGTGTCAGTGTGTTAATCGTGTTAATTTAGGAAATTTTGTTTGTTTGTAATTACGCTATATTTTGAAAACAATTGAGAATCGTATAAGAACATATGGGTTGTTTTAAATTATTTTTATGTGTACAATACACACCTGAAGTTTGGTGCGTTCCTCCCGACTCACCCTGTATATATATATATATATATATATATATATATATATATATATATATATATATATATATATATATATATATATATATATATATATATATATATATATATATATATATATATATATATATATATATATATATATATATATATGGTGTCCGGAAATATATATATATATATATATATATATATATATATATATATATATATATATATATATATATATATATATATATATATATATATATATATATATATATATATATATATATATATATATATATATATATATATATATATATATATATATATATATATATATATATATATATATATATATATATATATATATATATATATATGGTGTCCAAGAAGAAATAACGTCTCGAATAATTCATTTTAGGAGTGATTCTACTTGTTAAATTATGAAGAAAAGTTCCAATATGTGGACATCAGGGCCTGCCCTCTCGGTACGCCCCATAATTTAGTAAAAACACGAAAAGTCATAAGGTCGCTATGACGATTCAAAGATGGCACCGGGATATAGGTTTTATTTTATATTTCTGGAACCGTTTTAGATAGTCATCTGAGTTTTGGCATATGAATTGCTTTTAATAGTAGGTGCTATTCAGTGTTTTTACTAAATAATTTTTTTAATCAAGGCAGTGCCGACAGGGAAGGCCTCGATTTAATTTATTCACATTGTTATATATTTTAGCTGTTTTCTTTAGAAATTCTGATTTTGCGGTATAGGTAACATAAAAAAGGTATTCTTGTTGAAAACTTGTTAAGCTAGCCGTTTTCGAGAAAATATTCTTCAAAGAAAATAGTGCATGCATGGTCGCCCAAGCAAAAGAGTATTCCGGCATTTTCTGAAAGGCGAGAACAATATATTTTTTTCATAACACTGTTAATAACAATTATAATCAAATAAACTTTATTTTTAAACATCATGTAAAATTTGTTTACCGCAGAAAAATGGCGTTTAATAAAAATGTGGACTAATTAAATCGAGGCCTGCCCTCTCGGTACGCCCCTGACTAAAAAAAATAATTTAGTAAAAACACGAAAAGTACCTACAATAAAAAGCAATTTATATTCCTAAACTCAGATGACCATCTAAAACGGTACAAGAGATATAAAATAGAACCCCTATAATATCCCGCTGCCATCTTTGAATCGCCATAGCAACCTTGTTACGCATTTGCGGAACTATGTTGATATGAACTTTTTTTCATAATTTAATATGTAGAATTATCCCTACAATTATTCGAACGCTATTTCCATTGGACACCCTGTATATATATATATATATATATGTAATCACAAATAAATAAAAAGTGGGCCGATTTTTTCGAAAACATTATATATATATATATATATATATATATATATATATATATATATATATATATATATATATATATATATATATATATATATATATATATATATATATATATATATATATATATATATATATATATATATATATATATATATATATATATATATATATATATATATATATATATATATATATATATATATATAATACAATTTACATTTACATGTATAGCTTTTAGTATTTTTTTTCAATTTCATAATTAAAGCTGTTAAAAATTACTACATTTAAAAGTAAAAAATAATAAAAAAAAAAACTTTAAAGCCTGACAACCCTTATTGTAGACCAATTTTTTGCAGACAAACCTATATCACCGAGTTTGGCATAAAATTATCTTAATTTAAGTAAAAAAAATATTAAGTAAGCAGATGGGTGCAAATTATCTTATTCATTTACCTACTTGTTCATACTTTACAGCCCAATAGTTGTGACCAGAAAAAGTTAGACAACTCAACGTTTTCATATTCTTTTGGCTTTATAATTTTGAACGAAATCTAATTTTTTATTAAGCAGATGGATAAAAATATTGAAAAAAGATAAACGTGGTAAATAAAACAATTTTTCATAGCCTTGACCATTATTTTTTAAGCCACCCATTGGCAATATTGTTATTTATGGGCATTTCTCTGTAACCTGGGCAACTTGAAGCTTATTTTTATCTCGACAAACAGTCCCCTGATTAGTTTTTTTTGTAGGTTAATAACTTTATTTAATTATTATCATTAGACAAACTTATAAAGCATACGAAGCACTACGTAGAAATGAAGTTTAATCGTATTCAATGTTATTGAGGCAGTTTTAAATAAAAGCCCGGGGCTGTGCGTTAAATTGGTAACAAATTTAACATTAGTTTTTTTAGGGGTATTATTTATTAAAAAAATCAATTCATCTGATATTGTCAGTAAAAAGTACATTAGATTAGAATATTATAAGTGTGATTTTTTTTTTTAAATAATTGTAAGATAAACACCTTTTTCGTCAGAGGACTGTTTTGTGACATGCAGGGGACTGTTTTTTGATCATTATAAAAACGTTTTTGAAGTAATAAACTTTTTTTTAATGGATATTATACGATGGGAAGCGGTTAATTAGGTTATTAACTTTTTAAGGTGAGTACAAATTATAATATGAAGTATATTTTTCATATTATATCGGCCTAAGACAGTGAGTTGCCCACTTTACAGAGAAATATCCTAATATATTAGGTCGCCTCTAATTCAAATCTCGTACTATAATAAATATTGTCAGGTATAGCAATCCGTTCCTATTTTAGTGCTTTTTTATCTTTGATTATGCTATTTAAAGAAGAAATAATAAACAGTCAATAAGTATACATTAAAAATGCCCCTTAAAATATTGAATAAGATCGCAAATAATATATTCCTTTTACCTTTTTTGTTACAGTAATATCATTATCTGAATTATAAATATGTTCTATAGTTTTTTTTGCCGATTCATAGGGCTTAGCAAACCCAACAAGAACCAATTAAAATATCATTATTATACTGTTAAAAAATATTTAAACTATGTTAAAGCAATAATTTTTGAGCTAATGATTAAATCATTAATAATTTACCATTTTTTTAGTTTCAATAAACGTAATTGCTTTTAAGTATCATCTTGTTTTTATTAAGCAAACCTTAAATTTTATTTTTAAAAATTTATATAAATTAATAAACGCTGATGTCATATATAAAGAAACCTTTTTACAAATCCCTATTTATTACATAATAATAAATTTAAAATTTAAATGGTAAATTGTTAGCAATTGCACTCCATATTATTTACAGCAAATTTTACCAGTAAAACCCTAGCATGACTGCTAAGAACAATGAAAGTTTTTTTTTTATCATTTATATAAAATACCCAATAAACCAATATAGTTTGATAATAAAAATTAAATACTTTTATTCAAAACTGAGAATACTATGTGCGTTTATTTTAATTTTTAATTAACTTCTTTCCTAATTCTTATAACACAAATATGTTTTTCATCGATAAAATGTTTTTACACTGCTTATTTAAAAGGAACCTCAAAAATAATACATAAAAGAATACTTATACAAGTTTTAGGAATTTTAGCTATACGCGGTTATGGTAGTTTACCTCATAGTATGCCAGCAAAATACAGTTTTTCTTGGACTTTGGATCATGTCATTCCAGTGCTCTTTTCCGCTTCCTGAGCATTTTGGTCCAATCGTGCAACAACCGATCAAAGGATTACTTCCCATTATGTCATTTCCTTGATCAAAAATTGATATCTGTAAAT
>JAHBCN010005001.1:0-58996 GCA_019359885.1 Listronotus oregonensis | reverse complement strand
TTTTTATTCTTGTTTTTATATTCTTATATATGTAGTTTTAATTTTTTTTATGTCTTAAAAGCTGTTAATAATTTAACACTAAAATATAAAAAGCATTTAAAATATTTTGGGCAATATTTTTTAGGTCAATTTGCAGGTTCGAAAAGGCCAATCCACTTTGTGCGTAAACAGATCTATATCGTGAGATCAGAACCGAAGAGTTTATTTTGGTAAGAACCCCAAAGACTAGTTTTTGATCAATAAACCTGCCATAATAATATAAAGCATATCAATAAAAAACCATATTGTTAATTATTATAGGCACACAAAAAAAGAAAAGGGGGTCTGAGCTTTACATGCGATATATGTATCTCGACGTACCTTTTCCATCGAAGCATGAATCTGATTTTAACATTGACCACAAAAACTTTCTGACCTCAAAAAACAGGTCTAAAATAGCAAAAATTTACGAAAAATTACCAGCAAAAACATACAAACTTAGTTTTTTTTTTATAGGGTTTTGAGGTTCGCTGGTTACGATTATCGATTGATTGAATCTTGTCCGCCATATTGAATCCGCCATTTTAAATTTTTGTAAATCTAACCCAAAATTTGTAATCGGCAACCTTAAAACCCCTATATACCGAATCTGGCGTAAATCGGAAGACTTTTGGTAATTTGGTTCGCCATATGCTCCCGCCATCATGAAATTTGCAAATGACTTCGGATTCGCGATCAGCTAAAACACCCGTCCACCAGATTTATAAATCAGTAAATTTTTGGAAAATATGATTTCTTTAGGTAAGAAAAAAACATCACGTTACACATTAATTGCATTTGCATTTTTCATGCTCTTCTTTTAATAAGTATACACTAGAAAAATTAAAAAATTGTGTTTTTTCTGGTATTTCTTCGTAAATTTTTGGTGTTTTAAACCTGTTCTTTGGGGTCAAAAAGATTCTGCGGTGATAAAAATTCAACTAGTTATGGTTTTTAGAAAAACGCAGATAGTTTTGCGAAATTTGGGATTAAACGATAAAATTTGAAAAATTCACAAAATAAAAATTCAAAAAAGGATTCCCTTTTGAACCTTAGATTTTTATCCAGGAGCACTGCAAAAAAAAAACAGCTTTTTTTAAATTCCAAAATAAAAATTGTTTATACAAAGTGTTTTCCTTAAGGTGAATAGTATCTGGTATGTATTTGGTGTGAGTGCCATGTTTCACTTTTTATATAAAAAGTTTTGAAAATCCCATAGCCGTCCCCGGTACAAATTATTTAATTATAACAATATTATTTACAAGGATTTGCCTTAACGTTAAAATAATTAAAATAAATTATACATAACACTAGTGTGTAACGTGGGGGACTTATAGTATATTTGCGGGATGCCAAACCATAAAAAAATTATAGCTAGTACTTAACGGAAAATGTTAAATGTCTTGTATTAAAGTAAAACGGACACCGTAACGTCAAATGGCAAGCGGTAACGACAACGTTAAACTATAAATCCACATTTGTTTACAACCGATTATTTATGACGTTTTTACATAAATATCTTTTTAGTATTTGAGGTATGTTATGAGACTCATAATGCAGCTTGTTTATGTAATAATAAAAAACAACTACAAATATCCAAAAATATATTCATTTTTGATACAAATTTCTACTATTAATCATTATAAATATTAACAACATATTTTATACACTTCTTCATCCCTGCTGCTGATAATGATGATGGTCTAACTGTAATGGATTGGGATGATGACCGGTTTGGCTTGCACTCGGGCTAGAATGTCTACTCACTTGTTCATTGCATTGATTTTTTACCTTTTTGCGATAACACCATGTCAAAAACTGGTTGTATATTTTCTTATACTTTGATTGCAACTTTTCCGGTAATAATGATTTCGTGACACTTACTGAGGCAACTTCTAGTCTGAAGGGAGACTTTTCGAATTTCTCATCGTAATTTTTAAATATATTTTTTTGGGCGAATTGACTATTCAGAAAAACAAATGCCCACTTTATGAACAACGTTTGTATCTATCATCTGGAGCATATAACAATTTCCCACAGTAAGAATTAAAAAAATGTGACAAATGCCTTAGTTAAAGACATTGAAGGTAGGCAACTAATAAACGAAAATTACAACAGTATTTCCTAATTTTTTGATTGTAGATAAAAATTTGTACAGGGTGTTTCAAATTCGAGCCTAATCATTAAAATTTTGAAAATTTAAGAAGATACAAGGTCGGTTAAATGGAGGCAAACTTGCGCAACTTAATGCTGATTAAAATGCCCACCCTAAATGTTTAAAAATTTCAAATACTTTCGAAGACTTTGGGAAAAAAATGAATATTCGCGATTTTATTTTTATTGTTTTACCATTTTATTTTTAATAGATATATTAAAAAAAATTCTACATTCTTATTGTTACTTTTTCTGTTCTTAGCGTTTTTTCTTTAAGCTGCCATCATCAACTTTGTTTTAAATACGGTCCTGGATTTGTTATTACGGATTTTAAGAGCTTCTGAGGTCCCAAAACCAACGTTGTAATGCAACTTATTCGAAAAATGTTTTAAATGGCAATTTCCATTTAAAAATCATGTGTTAGAGAGAGATTTTTGGGAAGATCTTACCAGGAAATTATTAAAATAGTTTTTACGAATAAGTGCGATACATCATTGGTTTTGGAACCTAAAAAGCTTTTAAAATCCGTAATAACAAATTCAGGCCCATATTTAAAAAAACAAAGTTGATGATCAAAGCTCAAAAACTAAACGTCGGTGTGAAAATCTAGTAAGACTGTCTTGTAGAACAGAAAAGTAGCAATAAGAATATAAAATTAATTTTGTTATGTCCATTTAAATAAAGTGATAAAAAAAAAATTAAATTGCGAATATTCGTTGCAAAAGTCTTCTGAAGCATTCAAAATTTTTAAACTTTTAAGTTAGTATTTCGATCAGCATCAAATTGTGCAACTTTGCCTCCATTTAACCGACCTCGCATCTCTTCAAGTTATCAAGATCACATTGATGAGGCTCGAATTTGGGACACCCTGTACATTACACGTGGTTTAAACATGACTACAACACTCGTTGTTGTAATCATGTTTATAAAAATACTTGTAATGTAAATAACTATTATGCTTGGCAAAAGTTTAAGTTCAAGTATTTGTATATTATTAGCTAATATACCCAAGAAAACATATGTAAGGGTAAACTTTGGCCATTTGCTTCGTTCGCCCTTTGGTAAAAATGTATGTAAAAACAAAAAAAGAGAGTTCGCCGACCTTTTCCTGACTTTAATATAGAATATAAAGTCGTATTTGCCCCTAAAGCTTATTATACTGGTAACGTTTTACATTTTTATTAAAGTTTACAAGAGTTGTATGCATATAAAACACAGATAAACAAAATATTCAGGGAGATAAATTGAATACATGTAGACACATTTATGAAAAGTGTACGTTTTAAATTAAAATAGTAGATACTTTAATGCAAGATATATGTATATACAGGGAATATTAGAAATAGACCACGCCTTAGCTGTAAAAAGAGCTGTTTTATGTACGGGGTGACGGGCATGTTTTTGTTAAAAACCCTTCAGAAAAATGCATGTAACAAAATCAAGATATGCTTCCCCTGAGGAAGGTTTGGAACATTTGTTAAAAAGACAAAATATAAAAAACGCATGTTTACTAATTGTTTTATCCCAAACTTAACTTGCTAATATACAATAAACGCTAAAAACATACATTTAACAAATAGTCAACTTTTTACTCTTTCCACTTTATTTTTTTTAAATATGAGGTAAAAAAGAATTGGAAATCGGAAACCGAAAAAAAAATAATCTTTTTATAACTAAATATTTTAACTGTGATGTTAAAAATAGTAAAAATATTAATCGCTCATGCTAAAAAACATCTTAGGAAACAATAATAATAATAAATAAAATTTGAAATAAACATTATTTCCAAATCTAGTTTGGCAAAAAAAAGTGTATAAAACTAGTCAGCTAGCTGGAAAATAAAAAACCTAAATATGTCTGTGTGTCTAAAATATCTGTAAAGTGTCATAAGATAACAATTTTAATGACATTTTTTGGTTTTAAAACGGTCATTTTTGGGTGTCACATATCGGGAAAGTCTAAGAAAAATATTTTTTTTATCTATGAATCTAATATTTTGTTATGCTACAAATTATACAAAGTGTCCCAGAATATGTATGCAATCTCTCGAAATCTAATAGAAAACCTAAAAATATTATTTTGACATATTCCCATAAACTTTTTTCCTACGACCCTCCCCTACGGAAATACGGGTACATAATGGACGCCCCTGAAAATCGATTTTGTTTAAATAACTTTTAAAATACTAGGCGCAATTTAATATTTTTTTAATATGATGGTTACTAGATGAATCTTCTTAAAATGAATCCAATAAATCATATTTGGCTTATTTAGTTTGCCAGGGACGGACTAGCGCTGACACAATAATAGCAATTTTTTTGATAGCCTGTTTGATAAAGGCTCAACAATATTATTTTTGTATAGCTTTAATTTTAAACTAAAAAAAGATATTCTTAATTGATATTGATAAAATCAACTGTTTACGAGAAATAAAATATCATGGTAAGTATTTTTTTTACATTTTACAGGGCGTTTTCTAATGGTTCGTCAGTATTGAAGGAAGGGTCCATTTTAAGAAGTTAACTTCATATGAACGTATGTCCTAAACGTCTTAACTTTTAAGATACAGGGTGGTAAAATTTTCAAAAATAAATAATTTATTATTAATATCTGTAATACCACTTTAGATATTTTAATGAAATTTGGCATAAATATACTATGTATTAAGAAGCATTTTTTTAGTGTACCCCATTTTTTTTTATTTCCACCAGTGGTGTTCGTACAAAATTTAACCTGCCTATTTGGCAAATAACAAAATGTGGTACACTAAAAAATGCTTCTTGATACATAGTATATAATATATTTATGCCAAATTTCATTAAAATATCTAAAGTGGTATTACAGATATTAATAATAAATGATTTATTTTTAAAACTTTTACCACCCTGTATCTCAAAAGTTAAGACGTTTAGAAAAAAGGTTCATAGGAAGTTTTCTTCTTAAAATGAACCCAAAAATTGCTTTCCTAAATATTGACGTACAATTAGAAAACGCCCCGTATAATGTAAAAAAATTACCAACCATGATATCTTATTTCTCGTAAACAGTTGATTTTATCAACGTCAATTAGGAATATTTTTTTTTAGTTTAAGGTTAAAGCTATCCAAAAATAATATTCTTGAGCCTTTATCGTACAGGGTTTTAAAAAATTATTGCTATTATTGTGTCAGAGCTAGTCCGTCCCTGGTAAACTAAATTAGCCAAATGTGATTTAATGGGTTTATTTTAAAAAGACTTATCTAATAACCATTATATTAAAAAAATATTAAATTACACTCAGTAATTAAAAAAATATTCTTGGTCAATACCAATAATATGTAAAATTATTTGATCCACTTGAACTAATAGGAATAACAGTTTTAAAATAAAATCTTAATATGTTTAAGGTTTCAATTTTAAGGGCTTCAACTCTGTTAATATCGTATTTAACAGAAAGAGGCATCAAATCATGTTTGTGTGTAGAACATAACTTGGAAATCTTACTGCTAAGACAATATGTTCTGTTATCAAGCAGACATAGGTTATATCTGTGTTATTCTGGGTACATGTCCTTATTCTACCTAAGACCTAAGAGGTGTACTAGTCCGGGAGCCTGGCAATCTTAAAATTGCCGTGATCGCGGATTTGCAAAATTTTTATATAAATTAATTTCTTTTAGTTATAGGAACACAATGCATTTGGTAAGCCTCGATTTAGTTGGCCGAAAATATTTAAAAAAAATATATTAAAAAAAAAGCAAAAATATTTTTCCGTCTTCGCGGATTTCGATAAAAAATGGTGTATTCTATAGGAAATTTTGTAATTTAACGTTAAAAAATTAGCTTACCAATTTTATCCAACCGAAAGGGCCCGGCTTACCTATTTAAAGGGTGTGATTGAGGGGTAAAATTGCCCCATTATTTCGGAAAACTTTTTTTTTATTTGTTTCTTTTCATGTGAACTTTAAAAATATTTTGGTACGCGTGTCTAAGAACGGCCGGAAATATCGGACTTACCAGTTTTATTCTCTACGGGCTCGATTCACATCAATAATAATGAGTCTTGAATTAAATCATTTTACTATGTAGTAAATGTTTTCTGTAAAAGTATTCTTCTATCACTATTAACATGACTCTTTATATAATATTAATCTCGATATTAATATTAATCCTATTTCATGAAAAATTACCGCTTCAGAAGTTCTTTTAATTTTCGACAGATATTTTTCTCCATCAATCAAAGATACAGAAAGATCAATTCGCAACGAAGATGAAATACCATTCTCAATCACGGGTCCTCTACAAAGCAGACCAACTGATTTTAATAAAAGACTTAGTAACCGTAAATTTAAAGAAGCGATAGTGAACTTTGTATATGAATATTAAATAGATAATTGCCTCAGCTCTATTTTTAACAAGAAAAAATTTTTTTTTGACAGTTAAAGACAAGTGTTTTACCTACAGTCACTAAAATACACAATGAAAATTATACATGATACCATTAAGAAGCTGATACAAGGATTTTTTTTCATCTGAACAAATGTTTACCTCGTCATAAAATTCTTATAAAGTCAATAGATACCGACGTTTTAATCATTTGTCTTGAAAATATACACAAATTCAAAATATGAATGATAACTAAAATCATTAGGAAATTAATTAAATAAACTGTACAGATCTTGCAGCTAAATTAGGTTCATCACTCTGTCGAGATTTTCCGGGTTTTCATGCCTTTACAGGTTGTGACTATACAGCGGTTTTTATTCCTAAAGGAAAAATAAAACCATACAATTTATTGATACAAAATGAAAAGTATCAAAATATTTTTGAGCATTTGACGGATCCACAATACATTAATAATAAAGAAAAAAACAGATATAATACAACGATTTACTAATGAAATGTACAATGTTGAAAATAGTGATTGAAGTTCTTTGCAAGTACAAGTGAAAAAGAAGAATTTTACAAAGGTATGATAAATTTCAATTCGAGTAACATTTCGCCGTGCTGGAAAAAGTTATCACAAAAAAATTTACGCACAATATTTGTTAATAAAATGTGGCAAAATGCTACAGAACCATCATGCATTTCATATGACCCGACCGAATGTGGATGGCAATTTACGGAAAATAATAAACTCGAACCATTGTAGTATAACGGTCCAGCGGCACTATTAAAAGTAGAAGAAATTCTGAGTCAACATGAAAACGATGAAGAATGTGACGAATCAGAGGATGAGAGACATTATGATTGTGATGATGATAGTTTAGATGAATAATAAAAAATATATTTTGCTTTCGTATAAAAAATTATTTATTGTATTATCTTGAATTAATAAATTTATTACGATATTTAAATCAACTGAAAAAAAAAGAACTTAAATAAAAATGTTGCTATATTTCCTTTGATTATATTTATCCTTTTACAACTTGTTGCATGTACTCGTAAAATTATTTAATTTAAGACTCATTATTATTGATGTGAATCGAGCCCATGTAGAATAAAACTGGTAAGCCCGATATTTTCTGCCGTTCTTAGACACGCGTACCAAAATAAGTTTACATAAAAAGAAACAAATAAAAAAAAGTTTTCCGGAATGATGAGGAAATTTTACCCCTCAATCACACCCTTTAAATAGGTAAGCCGGGCCCTTTCGGCTGGATAAAATTGGTAAGCTATTTTTTTACGTTAAATTACAAAATTTCCTATAGAATACACCATTTTTTATCGAAATCCGCGATGACGGGGAAACATTTTTCCTTTTTTTTTTAATAATTTATTTTTTTAAAAATATTTTCGGCCAACTAAATCGAGGCTTACCGAATGCATTGTGTTCCTATAACTAAAAGCTATTAATTTATATAAAAATTTTGCAAATCCGCTATCACGGGATTTTAAGATGGCCGGCTCCCGGACTATACAGAATATGTCTATGTATAAGCGTAATGCATTTTGTAATTTTTATTTTACTCTATTTGGTTGAAATTTGGTAGCAATTTTTTTTTTCATTTTTTCTCTACGACCAGTACTTACGGAGGTATAAGCAATATAAGATTAAAATATTTATAATGTTTTTAATTTTTTTTACACTTTGTTTATTTAAAAAATGTACCGAACCACTTTAACAAAAAACATTTTTTGATTTTTGGTATATATGTTACAGGAAAAGTAAATTGTTAGGGAGAGTTGACTCTGCCTAGGAAGAGTAAACTCTTACTAAAAGTGCCAGTAACAGTTGACTGATAATTAGCAGATCAACTTAACTTAGGAAGACTTAACTATACCTGCTGTGGTTTAGTAAAAGTTGATTCCGAGATGTTATTACGATATTGAAAATGATTAAAATTTTGTTAATAACTTCTACGTAGGGATAATTTAGAGAAATTCAAAAGCCCCCAGTTCTGGTCGGTCATGGTTAGTTAAAGCGGCTTTTTATTTTCCCCAATTATATTTAAGACGTGATAAATTACTAAAAGTAGGAACTGAACTAGCTAACATAAAATATGCTTCTTTATTTGTTATTTATTAGATAGTAAACCGTTTTTTCTTGCAAAAAGTTAACTTTTACTTGTTCAAGGCAGTAAGAGTATACTTTTCCTAGGTATAGTCAAAGCTGACCAGTGAATGTTAATTAAATTTACCACTTTTCGCTTTTAATTAACTCTTACTGAAAAGGCCACTAAGAGTCGACTTTACCTAGGTCAAGTCAACTCTTACTGGAGAATCTACTTTTCCTGTAACATATACACTTGTCTGACGGATTTCTAGTCCAAAAATGCCTGCCATATATAACAACTTTTATTTTTCAACAGATAGGGCTTGGTCTGGATTTTTTAGTTTTTTTGTTTGTTTTTATTATCAAAAATCACAGGGTAATCCGCTAAAATAAGTTTCTCATATGAGAAGATTATTCGAATAGTGGCTATTTGTAATGGCGAGCGGAAATACCCGCTGGCTATTTGCCGCCATTATCTCTCTCTTAACTCGATTAAGTCCTCTCAAAGGCAAAATGGATTGAATTTACGCCATTCCCAATATTAAATCCAATTAAAAGCTTATAGTATCTAGGAAATATGACGTGCTTGGTTCGCCAGGCATCGGAATAGATGTGTTCGTTTTATCTTCCGTTCCATTTATCTATCCTCACATGAATTTCTGCACTTCGAACTTCGCGAGAATAGGCAAATCGAGTAATACGAGGAAAACGTTTTAGTAAATAGAAAAAAATCAATAAGGTAATTGACATAACTTTGTGTTTATGTAATGTGATTAGATAGGATTTTTCTAAACTTTAGAACTAAAATCAGGTTTAAATAAATTAATATTAAAAACATTTTTAAAAACAGGCTTTTAATTACATGTTGTAAAATAAAGAAAACGCACTTTAAATTACGAGGTAGGTTTGAAAAGTCCGTGCAAATATAAAAACTACTTACTTGTTTGGGGTAAACCTTTTTTATTTTTCTACATAGTCTCCTTTTAGGATTATACACTTCGTCCAACGATGTTCCAGTTTGTTGATCCCTTCCAAATAATAGGATTTGTCCAAGTCTGCAAAATATCGATCAGTTCAGCGTCACTTGTGCTCATATGGCCAGACCGAAAATTTTGAAACCACTTGTAAACTGTTCTAATGGAAGGTGCAGAGTCACCATAATGTTTATCAATCTTTTCTTTAGACTCCTGAGGCGTTTTACCTTTCATAAAGTAATGTTTAATCACCACACGAAATTCTTTTTCGTCCATTTCTTGAAAATCACTCGACTTCCTTGATTCACACGAATGCCAAACACAAAGAAATAGACCAATATGGCTGACACTTGATGTGCGTTCATTCAACAAATGCTACTAGCTAAACATGACCTCGATACGCGCCGGTGGTGCCATCTCCCGGACTTTGCACGGACTTTTCAAACCATCCTCGTAAATTAAACCCATAAATTTATTACATAACACAATTTGCTTGTCGCGAGAATTACCTGTGTATTAGTTATTCTAACAAAAATAATATATTAAAAAAGTAAATCTCACGACGAGCTTTTATATCATATATATCGTGTAATGTAATAAATTTATGGATTAAATTTAATTTAAAATATTTTTTTCCATTAAACCATCTCATTTAATATTCAGATCATGGAGGTGCATAACCAAAAATATGTTCCACCATCTTTGGCAGTGCGTCATATTGTTTAGTGACATCATTTTATTTTTGGTTTTCTTCTCAGTAAACTCTTTCATTTGATGCCCATATTATGGAAGTGCATTGGGTGGTCCGCCATATTGAATATAGAATGACATCACTTAGCTAACCATGCATTGCCCTTCGAACTTAAGGTGTAGGCAAAATTCCAGCTCAATCGGTTAAGGATAATTGCTTTAAAATTCAGTTTCAAGATTTGACCCGAACAAACATACAAACAATCATTGCAATTTAAATAAAAGGATGTAATAATAAATATTTACATTTTAATGAAAAAATGCCACACTTTCACCATTTGATTTTCCGTAGAAGAAGTACAAATTTTACTTAGAATTAAGCACATGCTTTCTTCTCTTAATAATAAGAAATTCTTTAGGCCAATTGACATACAAGCAATAGTAAATAATTTACTTTCTTTTAATAATTCCAGCAAATGAAAATTTATAAATTTTTAAGATAGAAGAAAAAATACAAATTTGTACTAGATAGGTAAAGAGTATGAATTTTATCACCAAAAATTTACAGCAGATTTTCACTGACTTTTAACAATTGGTGAGTCGTTATTTACTCCTCAATAAACTATCTTTTTACAACCTTTCAGCTAAACAGTGCACTTAGATTTTTAGTTTTCTTTCTAATGACTTACTATGATCAACCATCTATCTCTAGATATTTTAGGTTTTATTTATTATTATAAAAATATAATAATATATATTTTATATATATATATATATATATATATATATATATATATATATATATATATATATATATATATATATAATATATATATATATATAAAGTGGATATATTTATATGTAAGTAGGTATATATATTTATTTGTCTGTCCACGTGATTCTGAAGTTATGGCTTGAGCTAAAATCATGAAATTTGGCACAGTGGTAGTCTTTAGCAGTGGCTAGAACCTAACGAAGCCCGTTTTTTGAATTTCGCCCCCGGGACAAAAATAGGAGCAAAAAAGTGTTTTTTTACCGTTAGCCGTACGGAAAGCGTCTTACGGAGACAGAGGCTACTTAATATTGTCTCTCGCCCGGTGGAGACAGGCTTTTCATCTAGTTTAAAATGAGAGAGCTTAAAATGTGTTTATTAAAGCAAAGAAGCTGTAAATTTAGATCCTATATAGAAAATTATTTCTATGTCTAAGGAATAATTTCTCTTACAACACTTAACATTTTCAATGTAAACGAGAGAAGTTTTACTTGCCTTAAGGGGTTACATGGGTTTTACGGCTTTAAAAAATCAATTGTTTTATTAAATTTTAAAACATCTCTAGAATATTGACCTAAATTTTCAAGTTGCAAGCTAAAGGCCAGGTAGTATACCGATGCAGCTGATCGTCTACTGTTGAACCAGGAGGTTTATTTGAAATTTAAAGTGTCTGTTGTAAATTTTACTTAAAAATGCCGAATGTTTCTAGAACTCAGTTACGGTCGTAGAATTTTTCCAGTTTTATTGTCACTCAATACTTTTAACGCGTTTTTCTCGAAACTGTGCTTTCGAAATCAGTTGTCAAAATTTGCTGAAATTAACCACAGGTCTTTGAGATACAATTTACAAGGAGTTGGACGAAGGATTTTCTTTTTTCCAATTACAACTATTGAAAAAATTGAAGAGCAAATTTCAGCGAAATTTGCATTTTTTGTAAAAAAGTTTACCAAAAATCCAATTTTCCCTTTTTTTTCCTTTGTCCAAGTTCCAGTTTATGGTCTTAACTAAAACAGGTATTTTTTTACTTCATATAATCCTGTCGTGAGCTCTGCCATCAACGCGGACGCATCTTTTTTCCGAAGGATCACCGGAAATGACGTTACAATGTGGAATGGAGTTTTTAATATTTTTCTACAAAAATTTTGAAAAATTTTTGTCAAATGTGTATGTTTAGGACAATAAAAGGTTTGAATTAAATATTTTATTTTTTATACGGAAAAAAATTGTTAAAAATAAGTCGTTTTTCTCCGATTACCTTGGAACCCCTCAATTATGTCCCCAATCGTACAATATAGTTTCCTCCTCTTGCCCACCGAAGACCTACCTCTGGTAAGTAAATATCTCCAGCCGTTTTCACGTGAATAATTGCTAAGTTACATAAATAGAAAGGTATTTATACAAAAACGAAGTGCGAGATCATGCGTTCATCGCGTGGAATTACCTAGGAACTGCTACGGACTGACCATCGCGTCTGTCGAGCACTAAATTCAGTCTAAGGTTTCAATTAAGTTTACGATATAAAAAAAAACAACAGCTTGTCGTTTTCAGATGTCAGAAAAATTACAGGTATTAACATTCACACCTCTATGTACCAAAAACAAACACATTCAGGACAATATCCCAACTTAAGGTCCCTTGTTAATGGAGCATTGATAATTTACACTGGGTGTCCAAATAAGAAATGAAGCCGGCTATATCTCGGAAACTATGTATCGCATATCGTTGGAGAAAAAATATTTTTAGTAAGAATGGCGAAGAGAAATAGCTGAAAATTATTTTAAAGTTTCTAAAAATAGGCGAGATGGAGCAACCGCAACGGTAATTAAAAAAACTATTTTTTCTCCAAAAAATTGGCTAGTATTAGGTACAATTTTGATAACACCATCAAAAACTCTAATCAATTCTGCTTTAGTTTGGTTAAGGACGTCGTTTTTTCCAATAATAAGGGTGGGGGAAGATGATAAATAATGCAACTTTTAAGTAGTTCTCGTAGTACTCGTTTAAAAAAAAATAAAGCTGTTCAAATGTCGTTCTTTTCGGTGTCGGCTAGTTTGTTGTTCACCAACTAGAGGGCGTTGTTTAAGAAAAACTCGATTTTTCAGATTTTTTTGAAAAAGTTAAATACGACAATATGATTTTTTATTATAGATTTAGAAGAGGAAAAAATATCTACACAATGACGAAAACCAGGTTTTGATATCTGCATTCGTTTTCGAGTTATTTCAAAGTAAACTGTTTTTCAAATGATAAATAATATTAACAATTATTTAAAACAGTCTTTGTGAAAATAATTACTGTAAAGTAAAAATATATACCGCAAACTATTTTAAAGTTTGTGTTGTATCCACTAGAGAACAGAATGAACATTTGATATAAAAATGCAGTGATTAGGGCATTTATTAATTCATATTCAAATATTACTTAAATAGGCTGGAAAATAACAAAAAGAACAAAAAATTGAAAAAACTTGACCTATTTAAGTTAAAACTTGTCAGTTTTACTCCAATTTTTAAATAAATAAACTGCTAGCATGTTATATGCTACATCATTTGGAATTCTTATTTTTTATGCAGATTAGCTTCTAATAAGGTAACATCTCACCTTGGTTTTTTTTAACTATTTTGCTACCAACTGAATTTGTATGTACATATTGTTAAACAATTTTTAAAATTAAATAATAGATCCTTTATAAGCTACGCTACTGTATATAAAAAATAATATTTACACTGAACAAGTATTTTTGACATTTAATAAAGTTTACCAAAACGTTTTCAAAATAGCCATTTTTAGCAACAAAAATATAAAAAAAACAAAACAAAATTACAAAAAAAGTAATAAATCCTATGCGTACCTCATCAGTCTATTATTTAAACATAACTTAAATGCCGATATAAAATACTTGTTATGATTATAGCTTTTTATATTTTTTACCATAAAATCAATCTAAAATTTGCCACCTGGTGTCTGACATGTTGTGTAGCAACAGTACGTTGGCCACCGGTGTCGATCCTGGCAGCGAATGTGTTAAGCAAACAATTGTTTTAGTTTGTTTTATTTGGGTTACTCGCCTTTTTACTTTTTGGAAAATGGGACCCTCTTGGTCCGGGTCCCGGGGTATGCGGGCTGACCCTGTCCAGCCCTATGGACCCCTATGAACTTGCAGATCGCCTGCAAAAAAAAAGAAGAAACCCCAAAAAACCCAAAAAAATTACAAAAAACTACGTTTCGGTGGCAAAACGTCATTAAAGTTTAAAATGCTACAGAATTTCCTAAGTTTTAACTAGACCTAAAATACTTCTTAAGAATTTATTTAAATTTTAAATTGTTTTATGTTTGCAATTTGATAAACGGGCCACTAAAAGTTCAAAAGCTACCGAAATCTAGTCAGACCTAATAGTTATTTTGTATTTAATTTGCGGAAATAAATTATTATTTGGAGGGTTTTTGTTTTTTTTTGTTGCAGGCATCTGAATTCTAGGTCATAGGGCTGACAGGGTCAGCCCGCATACCGGACCCGAAGAGGGTCCATTTTCCAAAGTAAAAGGCAGTAACAAATAAACAAACAAACATGGATCCGCCACAAAACTATAGAACATATTTTCAAACAATTGTTGCTACTACTGACTAGATGTACAATAAAACTAAACCTTATATTGATCTAAAAAGCAGTACAAGCACTATTTTTGCTATTTCTTCGTATCTCCTCATCCAATTCCAGCAATAAAAAGTACTAGCGAATACAAAATTACTGGAATATTTTAATTCTATTTAAGCGTTTTTAATATTTAGATAAACTTCCCATTTATGTCCGCCTTATAATTTTATTCAAGCGACATTTCCGTGCCAGATCTGCTTTCTGAGTAATATAAATTAGGTTTAAATAGTTTCCTTTTATTCTCACTAATGAGCGACGACTGTTTTGCCCCCATCGTATATAAAGTTGAAACCCGCAGCTGATATTAAGTAAACTCGCCTATTTTTCTGCAAAGAAAGTTACTCGAAAACTTTGAGAGAGTTTGTAACGCCACATTGTCCCCGAGGAGCGGAAATAATATTTACTGAAAATGTCTGTTAAAGTTAGTATTTTATAAAGTCAAACCCAGTCGCCGACAGGGCATCTTTTGAAATGTTTAAGTACTTTCAAATTTAAAAATAATATGCGTTTATAATATTAAAGTAGCCTGTTTCTTTTTAACATTTCTTACAAGGTATGTAAGTTACATAACGTAAAGAAGAATAAGAGCTCTTTTATTTAAAAGGGTCATTTTATTTAAAGTGGTCCAAGGTTGGCTGCTTGGCCATTTCTCAAAATAAACTACTCATGTTGCTTTCCTTACACCAGGTGACACAGAGGACATGTAACAGCCGATAACTTTTTTATTTATTAGAATTAATTTTTTAAATTTAAGTGATGCACTTGTCATAAGGACACGCTTTTAATTACTAAATAAATCCAATTTTTTTACTTCCGCTTTAAAGTGACCCTTAATTTAAAATTTAAAATAGCACCCAGTATATATTTTTAGCCGACGTAATCCGCCTCAAAATTCTTTTTTTAACCATGTGTCACACTTGTCATTTTATTTTAAAATGGCAGTAAAATCGATTTTTTTCTCAAAAGTTTAGTAGACCATGACGTGACAATTACAAATTATTAGCATGTAAAAGGCCTTGAAATGTGAAGAATAAGGCGTAAAAATATTTATCATTTTTATTTGTATAATAAAAGTTAGGAATAAAGATTAATTTTTAAAATTTTAGAAATGTATTTTTTAACGTTAAATATCTCAAAATCCAAAGTAAAAAACTTTCATTTTAATTTTGTTTAACTTTAGATTAAACAATTACCATTTGATGTAATTTATCAAAATTGGTATGCACAACTGGCCTTTTTACCAAAATCTTAAAATTTTACGTATCTACATTGATTCGCAAATCCTTATAATAAGTATAAGTACAGATAAAAAATGCACAATTAGGCAGTGTAATATCCCAGCATAGGAATAACAAAAATGTTAAACATATCAAGAGATCCATGAAATGAAAAGATAATTTTTTGGTACAAATCAAAGAAATTTAATTAATAAGTATATCTATAACACAAAGGTGAACTAAACAATTATCATAAAGATATGTAGATATGTATAATTTTGCGTTTTTTAATAAAAAAAGTCAGTTCTTCCTACTAATTCTGATAAACTATATGAAATAGTAAGTTTTGATCTAAAGTTACATTTAATAAAAATTGGACTTTTAAATATTAAGCGTTAAGAAAAACATTTCTCAAATATTAAAAATGAATTTCTATTTCTGACGCTTGTTACTTGAATAAAAATTAACAAACTCACAAATATTTTTACACCTTATTCTTCACATCTTAACGCCTTTTACATGCTAATAATTTGTAATTGTCACATCATGTCCTACTAAAATTTTGAAAAAAAAGATTTAGGCAGCCATTTTAAATTCAAATGACAAGCGTGACACATGGTTAAAGAGAATTTTAAGGCGCATCAGGTAGGCAAAAATTTTTTACGGGGTGCTATTTAAAATTTAAAATTTAGGATTACTTCCGGTTAAACCGGAAGTTAAAAAAATGGTTTTATTTAGTCACTAAAAGCGTGTCCTTAGGAAAGGTGCAACACCAAAATTTAAAATTTTCTTATAAATAAAAAAGTTAGGGGCTGTTACATGTCCGCTGTGTCACCCGGTATATCAAGACTTAAAAACATTTTTATTTATTTTTAACTCAAGCAGTTAATTGATGACGGCCATTTTGGTTTTGATGCACAATATGTGTTGTACCAAAGAAAAAGTTATGTCATCCTAATAATGACGAAAAATCAGTTCAAATCATTTGACACACTAAAAATGCTGCTAGAAGTTTTATATTGCGTTTTAATACTTAATTGACTATTTTATTATGCTTTATGTCTTTGAAAAAAAATTGTGTAACAATTCATTTGCTGGTTTCATGTTATACCAGCTTTGAAACCGTGTCAAACATGAAGCGGTCTTGTCAAAACAGGTCTGATATGTTCTCAATTTTGATGATGGTGGTACATTTTAATATTCGTATGCGGGTCAGTATATAGCTCCTAGTAAGATAAGGCGTGTTGTTAAATTCATCGATGAATCGTGCGAACTAATCGCTGTTTCATCAAGCCGTTTTTAAATTAATTGATGGAAAAGCGCTAAAGAAAGATGGCCGTTGTTTTAGTAGTATATGGACTAGCAGGAAGGATAAAACTAGCGGTAATCTAGTGTGACGTCACTATAGATTTCAGCGCTAAACCATCTGATGAATTTAACAACACGCCTACAGCCTTTAAACAGTAATACATAATTTTTAAGAACTAAATTTAAATTTGGTTATCGTTTTAAAGGGCAAGTTCTATACTTATTTTCCCCATCAAAATTAAGAAAACAAACGAATGTCTTGACGCAATATGAAAGCTTCTGCAGCATGTTTAGTGTGCCAAAAAATATTGCTCTGAACTGATTTTTCGTCATTTTTAAGATGTCATAACTTTTTTTCCAGTATAACACATAACATCTTTCAAAGTTTTCAAAAACTTATACATATAAACTGCAATTTGTGTAAATTTCAGATTTTTATTTTAAACCCAATCAGAGTCATTTAAAGTAAAAAATTAAGGATTTAAAAAAAAATACCACATACAAATACAACATAAACCACAAAATAAAAAAATAAATTTAGCTGTATTTGACTGTTCTTCTACTTAAAAAAAATTCAAAAAGTAAAACTTCGCTGAATTTTACATTTAATTTGTCCTGTGATTTTCACTTTATTTTTTTTTCACAAAAAAAAGTAAACAAACAAATGGACATTTATTTTTTCTTGCCTAAATAATAAGCAAGATAGTTTTTGTTTTATTTTTTTAAGACAAATATTTTTAAAGTTGTAAATGTTTCTGTAAATCCTTACAATTACAAAATTGGACGTGTGTATTAAAACCATAAAGATCGCCATCAATAAACTGCTTGAGCTAAAAATTTACGTTGGTTTTTAAGTCTTGAGATATAACAATCTTTTTGCCAAATTGCCAAGCACGCAATCATTTTTCTTACTTGAGGTTAAAATAATTGCTTTCCTCGCTGTGAAGAAAATAATATAAATACCCATTTTTTTTATCTTAGGATACTCCAAAACGACTTAAAGCATATGTACCTACGTACCGTGGGTGTCTTAGGTGAAGTAAAAGGTTAAGGAGAAAGAGAATACCTTTGCAGGCAGCTGGTTTAACAATTTAATACTCTAGGGATAAAGGAATGATTAAGGTGGGAAGTTTGGGATCTTTCCAGATAAACTGTAAAGGGATGCATGGATAGATGGGGACACTACCTATTGCTCTTTTGGAAGCTGCTTGGAAAAGAATAATATTGGACGATTTCTCGGCGCAAAAGCCGTAATAATACATATAAAAGACAAATTCTCTATTGCTCGTTGGTGGACAAGAACAGGAAGCTTTTCTGTAATACTAGGAGCATGATTAACCTATGCGATTCTTCCTGGAATGGAATTGAAAATCGTAAGAATTGTTTGTATTTATGCCAATTAAGCTTATTCTCGAAAGTAGCGCTAAGGTTAAATGACTCCTTATTCTGCAGAACCTTGCTGCTTATACGTAAGAGATAAATGTTGGCATTGGCATTTTCGCAATCACTTATATGACTGAGGCATTAAACCGGACAAGATTTTTGGCTCCTTAACCCAATATAAATTTAAGGTCCTACAAAAAAAGAGGTATCTGCATTACCCTGCGCTTTTGCAGATAGTACGTTTTGGGGCCCCTAAATTAAAAAAAAAACTGGTTTTCCATTTTGCAATTTTAAATTTGGCATACATATAAAGCTTGGGCAATGTAAGTAATCTATCATTTTTAAGAGATATTGCATAAAAAAGCTATGGAAACTTTAAAGGATAATGTTTTATGCGATATTCCAATAATTTTATTTTTCTACAATCATAATCGGCTATAGTGTTCGACTTCATAAGGAGGTAAAAAGGAGATTTATGAGGGGATAAAGGAATTAAATTTAAGTTTATCAAAGAATATACATATAACATTTGTTTTTAAAATTTTATCTAAAATAGTAAGAGGGTTAAAAATTTTAATAGGAGTCCCTAATATATTTCTTAATATTTTAAATGAAGATTAATCTTGGTCTTGTTTAAAATCTTTATTTCTTTTAACAAAAAAAGAAAAAAAAAAGGAGTTTTTAGACTTTATTCACAAGGTTTTGCTAAATAATGTATTTTGTATTAGTGTGGAAAGTTTTAAGATACCTATTTTTTCAATTTTGTTATCTACTTATTGTTTATCGTTCGTGGATTGAAGTGACGGAGCTAGTTTTCAAAGTGTAATTTTTTCAAAGCTTCTTTACTCTAGTGTTGGAAGTTCAGAAGACTCTGAGAAAGCAAGTATAATTTTGATGTAGTTAAAGTGTTATTTAAAATATGACTATTTACCGCTTCCCAAAAAATGATACAAAGATGATGTTAATAGTAATACGTAGTACACGTGCAAAATTTAGAACACGAGTATAAGACATGCCTGCAAAACATTATACCACGTTAAAAGTTCTATTAAAGTAGTCTTTACATTTTTAGTCAGTAAGAATATAGCAAAGATACGAGATGTGCTTCAAAATATAGAGTTTTAAAATCACCATGTTGATTGAAAACTAGTAGGGTCATAGAAATCCGTCATTTTGTCATAAAGTAAAAAACTATTGTCTTTCTTTACTTCCTGCTCTAAACATGGTTTCTAGTACTTTTTTTTTTGTTTATAAATAGCCAAGTAAATAAGCCGGAAAATGTGGAAAAGTTGATAACAAGCTCCGATTTATTTTTAGTAGTTTTTCCACCCCAAATAATCTCCACAAGTAAACCTGATGAAAAATTTCGTGGTCAAAAATCGTATAAGGGTGGTTGCACCCCATTAAAACCACCCCTAAGAGTGACAGAAATGCAGAAATTTTGAATACTTAAAATTTCATTTCGGAAATCGTCTCTCGAAGGTTTTCGGGGTCGCTGGTTGCGAATCCGCAGCTAAAAATCATATAAGGGTGGTTGCACCCCATAAAAACCACCCCTAGGAGTGACAATGAAATGGAGAAATATTAAAGATTCAAAATTTCATTTCGGAAATCGTCTCTCAGAGGTTTTCGGTGTAGCTGATTACGAATCCGCAGTCAAAAATCGTGTGAGGGTGGTTGCACTTCATCAAAAGCACCCCTAGTAGTTACAGAAATGGGGAAATATTGTTTGTTTTTTTTTTAATTTAAGAAAACTTAAAAAACGTTTTTATTACACTTGTAATTTATTTTTTCAATAATTTAACTACTTTGAAACCAAAATTCGTGCGCATATTATATTAAAAGTTTGTAGTAACTAGACTTCGGATTAGTAATCAGCGATCCCGAAAACTCCCGAAAGACGATATTCGAGGTAAATTTTTGAATTTTAAATTTCTCCATTTCTGTAACCCCTAGGGGTGGTTGTATTGGGGTGCAACTAATCTTATTCAATTTTGTACCGCTGATTTGTAATCAGCGACCCAGAAAACCCTCGAAAGATGTTTTCCGAGGTAAAATTTTAATTTTTAAAATTTTTTTCCATTTCTATATTTTCTGGGAGTGGTTTTAATAGGGTGCAACCACCCTTACTTGATTTTTGACCACGGATTCGTAATCAACGATCCCAAAAACCCCGAGATACGATTTCCGAGGTGAAATTTTGAATTTTAAAATTTTTTCATCAGTTTTACTGTTGGATATTATTTGGGGGTGGGAAATCTACCATGCTCATTTTCATTGCAAGTGAAGAATGTTCCTGAGGGTCTGTAAAAACAAAAAAATTTCAAATCGAAGCTAGTTATCAAATTTTACACATTCAGTATTTTCCGGCTTATTTAGTGGGCTAAAAGATATTTTAATCTGTTCTAAATATTTACCTTTACACTATAACCTATACAAAATATTGTGTCTGTTATTTCATGTATCAAAAAAATAATTTGTAAAATAATAAATATTTAATATTTATTAAAACTTATTAAAATAAAACCATAATCTCACATTATCGTACTTCGTCCATTAACATGCGTGTTTGTTCGTTATTTTATTTCCAGACATGTTTTTACTATTTCCTGAAATTTATTAGAAAGCAACGTGAGTGTGTTACTTAAGGATAAAGCATATTAAGAAAAGTGCATAGAACACGCAAAAAAAGAATAATAACGCATGAGAGATCTTAACACGAAAAGTATTATGTCCTATTATTTATCCATAATTTAAGGTGTCATTAAATATTTTTATTTAATGTTAGAGTAGAAAAAATATCAACCTTAAATGGTTTTATCTTACAAACTTATACAAAACCTTTTATTCATAACTAATATTGCAGGTAAAATATATTCTTTTAAAAACGGATCGAGAAATATGTTATTATAATAATATAATATTAATATTTTTTTTTCAAAACGTCAAAAGTAAATTTTTTATTTCTTTCTCAATTGAACCGCTTAAAGTCCAGTAAATGAAGGGACAAAGCTGTAAATAAATCTTTACAATTTTCCCTTTGGCGCAATTCTTAGGTCTTCGGGAATGCTTTCGAGCAAAAAAAGTTTATTAACATTAACAGGTGGGAAAGGGCTGAAAATAGCCCTTTAAGGCAAAAAATGGGTTTTTCCATAATATCTGCCAAAATATGCAAATTGGAGAATTTTTGTTAAGACAAAAAATAAAGATGGCCTTGTAGTTTACAAAAATGTTTTCACAATTTTTTTGAAAAATCGATAGTTTTCGAGATAACGGGAAGCAAAAGTCCTTTTATTTCAGCTGTCGCTTCGCTCTACCGCAAAATGCCGCTATCTTCATGGATTCACTTATAAGCGGGCGGGCGGACGAATTGTTCCATTACTCGGGCAATAATGTACATTGTTTAATCATTTAAAGTTCATCGAAATGGGAAAACCCGTACTTATCATTGCATATGAGTTTGGGTCCACTCTGAATTTTCTAGAATATTAAAAAAAGCGGTCAAAGTATTTTTTCACAATATTTTGATATATTATGTCATATATCTTCTTAATTTATTGATATTTTAAAATGGTTTGTTCAATGATCCCAGAAATTTTCTTCACTATCTTTCTTGCGTTTTGATAAAAATTCTCTAAGTCGCATATCTTGGCAAATATTCTCAGGAAACTCATATTTGGGGCTTTGGGGGGCCATTTTCAGCGGGTTCCCACTTCGGAATCGTGATATTTTTTTTTGCTCGAAATCATCTGTGAAGGCCTAAGAATTGCGCCACAAATGAAAACTGTACAGATTTATTTGCAGCTTTCGGTACTTTCAGGTATTCAGTTACTGGACTTTTATTAATACCAAATTAAAAGGTAATCAGAGTTGCAATTTTTCAAAATATTCATTGTTGACAGCGTCCACAACTTAACACAACTAGTTACTATAGCAACTATTTACCGACACTGGGCCAAGCCGCCTTGCGAACCCACTTGCAGAGCTGTCAAAGTACTCTTAAATAGTACTTCAAGTACAAATACCAAGTTTTTGATTTTTTAAAAATTACTTCAAGTACAAGTACCAAGTATTCATTAAAATGTATTTGCATTTTCAAGTAAATTGAAAAAGTACTTGAAGTACCACCCCAGTATTTTACTTGAAGTAAATCCAAGTACTTGAAGTAAATCAAAGTACTTGAAGTAAAACAAAGTACTTGAAGTAAAACAAAGTACTTGAAGTGCACCAAAGTACTTGAAGTAAACCAAAGTACTTGAAATACATACAAGTAACTTGAAGTAATTAAAAGTACTTCAAGTAAAACAAATTATACTTGAGTAGTATTTTTTGTAAGGAAGTTAGAGGTTTATTTCTCAAAACGGGGTTTTCCAACAACTCCTAAAAGCTTTAAGGACTGAGCGGTACGTCATTGGAAAGTAGGCCAGTCGGTAAAAACTATAATTAGGAAAACAAGTAGGGTTGCTAAGTGTCCCGTTTTAAGTTGGGATCTTATGCATCCGATGTCCGAAATAATGTAAAATTTCGTATGTAAATTTATGGCAACAGGCCTACAATGCCATACTCGGGTGAGCGCTTGGGCCTTAAACTATTATAGGAAATATTGGTTGTTCCCAAAATGGGTTTTTTCCCTGTGGTTGCCAAGGGGTTGGCGTTGGCACCTGTTGGCATCCGATACATCTGTCAAAAGCGAGTGTTTTCATATGGGTACCTACAGCAGGTTGGCACCCAAAACCTATTCTTGGGAAATATTTTAATTTCCCATCAACACAAAATCAAGTCAGAACAACCTAACTTCAATTTTGAGGTAGTTTCCATTTTATTAATGGAAATTTTGTTTAAGTTGCCTATTAAAATACAGGGGTTTTCGTTCAAATGAACGTAATAATGAACGCATTCACAATACGAAATAGTTGGGGAACCGCTCCATCAAACGTCAAATAGCACCAATAAAATATTCTTGAACTGTCACGTTTTTCACATTTTCGGGAGTAATTTGGAAACTGTTTCGTATCCTGAATGCGTTCGATAATAAAATTGTCATGAAAAAGGGCTGTTAGTAATCATTATTAAATATAACAAATTGGGTATCAAAATAAAGGATTTTACACTTGTTACTCAGGTGTGTAAATTCAAGTACTTGGTTGATTTTTTTCTTCAAGTACTTTTTATTTACTTGAAGTACTTTCTTTACTTAAAGTACTTTTTTTTACTTGAAGTACTTTTTTTACTTCAAGTACATCGTAATACTTCAAGTACTTAAATAAATACTTCAAGTAATTTACTTGGTCAAATCAAGTAAAAATCCAAGTATCTTCATAAAAACCAATCAAGTACAAGTACAAGTACCTCCTAATAAAACGTATTTGAAGTAAAATACTTGAAGTACAAAAAAGTACTTCAAGTAAAATTTTACTTGAAGTACTTCAAGTTTTGACAGCTCTGCCCACTTGTTTTTAATAATAATTTCTATAAAAAAACAAAATATTTTATTTGGAGGTAAAGATACTTTTTATGGCATTTTATGGCTCTCTCCGTTTGGCTGTTAAACACGAGCGCGCCCTGAAAAGTATCACTTTTTCGCCATATAAAATAATATACTATTTATATGCGGGTTTAAAGAAAAAATGTTTTAATATGTATCGTAATTACATTCTTTAATACTACTTTATTTTTTAACTTAAACTGTTTTTCCGTTTCGTAAACGTGTTAAGAGTTATTACAAATTATGGACTAAAAGCCGATGTTTTTCAATACTTGCAACCGTTAATCTTAGATCACTGCTACACTTATAGTTTAGGTTATGTATAAGCTTTACTGTCTTTAAAACGCAAGTAAATGTTTTAGAAAAAATTTTAAATTATTGACCTCTTTTATTTATTACTTGTTTTACTAGCAAGTCGCTAGATTTTCAAACAAAATTTCTTTATTTCCTATTAGCAAAAATGCCTTATGCCCCTATAGTTTTCAACAAAAAAAAAATCCCAGTATTATATTAGCGTGCTTGGTACTCATTAAGATGCGGCTTGAAACAATCAGCGCCTTTGACTTTTGACGATACACAGACTTAATGTCCTATTCATGGGCCATTCTATGGACTTCCGCAACTATAGCTCTGCTTTGATAATATAAGATCAAAAGAGATAGACAACGGGTGGGTAACCCACAGGGTGCTCCTGCTACAAATTACGGCAACCAGAGTACTTTGAGGCCAATAATAATAAAACAAATATTTAAAACGTGTTGGATATAACATAGCTCTTAAATTATTTATTTAAAATAAAAATGTATTTTCTTTTAAGTTTTTTTTGTAAAAACTCCTTAATGACACATTATTAAAAAATAGAAAACAAAATTTCCAAAATGAGTTTTGGCCTTGGCTAAGGTTTTAAGTTCCCGACAAAAAAAATACCTATTGTACCTTGGTTACGGTAAAATTTAAAAGGAGTGTTAAAAATTTAGTTCGCTGTTGCCAGTGTAAAACCAGTGTTGGAAAATATCAATATTAGTCCAGTAACTGAAGACCTAAAAGTACCCAAAGCTGTAAATAAATCTGTAAAGTTTTCATTTGTGGCGCAATTGTTAGGCCTTCGCGGATGCTTTCGAGCAAGAAAAGTTTATTACGATCACGACGTGGAAACCCGCTGAAAATGGCCCGCCAAAGTCCCAAAAATGAGTTTCCCGCGAATATCTCCCAAAATATGCAAAAAAGAGAATTTTTGTTCAGACAAAAAATGAAGATTACCTCAAAGTCTACAAAAATGGTCCTTGATATTTTTTTCGTAACACCAATATTTTTTGCAAAAACGTCCGTCGAAAAATCCATAACATACAGATTTTCTAGAACTCCGGAAACTGCTAAAAAATGCAGATGGGCAAAATAATTTTTTATCAAAACGCAAAAAAGGTGGCGAAGGAAATTTTTTGGGATCATTGAATACTTGCTAAGGTCTCATTATAAAAAAGAAATGTTAATAACAAACCATTTTTGTTTTAAATATCAATAAATTTTGACCGATTTTTTTAATATTCTAGAAAAATCAGAATGGACCCAAACTTATATGCAATGATAGGTACGAATTTTCCCATCCCAATGAACTTTGAATGATTAAAAAAGTACATTATTGCCCGAGTAATGGAACAATTCACCCTTTCGCTAATGGGTGAATCAATTAAGATAGCGGCATTCTAGCGGTAGAGAGGCAGCTGAAATGAGGGGACTTTTGGGTACCGTTATCCCAAAAATTATCGATTTTTTGAAAAAAATTATATGAACCACTTTGTAGATTACAAGGCGGTCTTCATTTTTCGTTAAAACAAAAATTATCCAATTCGCATATTTTGGCAGATATTAGCGGGAAACCCATTTTTCGGACCTTGAGAGTCCATTTTCAGCCCTTTTTTACCTGTTAACGTTAATAAACTTTTTTTCGCTTTCCGAGCATTCCCGATGACCTAAAAATTGCGCCATAGGGGAAAACTGTACAGATTTATTTTCAGCTTTGTCCCTTCATATACTGGACCATATAGAAAAAAACATATTTTTTTACTGGTTTATATATTGTTGTCAACTAGCTTTTATGTAAATAAAAGTATTTTAACATGTTTTTGATAGAATCCAGCTGTACATTTTGTAATGCATGAATATATTTATAATACGTATAGTAAACAGAATTATCACCAATCTATTTTCCTGTGATATTTTTCCCCTATCTTTTAAGCTTTTAAAAAGTAAACTTTGATGCCAGCTGAGCTTCAGAGAAATTTAAAAATAAACTCAATGTATGTATAGACATCAGCTTTTAATAAGACATAAGGTAGTTTTAAAGTAAAGCTTTTACATGATTATTTTGCTTACATTGAGGCAGGTAAAGTTTTATATTCAATTTCATTTATTTATGTGTTATAATATCACATTTAAATTTTTTTTAAAAATTAAAAAAGCCATTGACTGTTACTATAAAGCTACAAAAAAAAAAAATACACACCGGATTTTTCTTAGATGGTCTAAATGTAAATCTACTTTATTATATTAAGTGTTTAAACCAATAAGTGCAACAGACATTACATGGGTATTAAAGCTAATTGATTGGTGATAAACAAAGAAAAAAATTAAATTTAAGTTAAAACAATAAATAAGGTTTTAAAAAACATTGTTTTAGAAAAATCCAATAACGTTGGGAATACAGATGTAATGCTTTTGTCATTAAGGATCATTGTCAAGAGTAACGCATGCAGATAGTCAGGGTGTAAAACTTTTAATTTTGTTTTCGTTTTAATTTCTTAACTAAAAGATATAGCGGTACAAAATTGGGGTGAAAAATTTAAATTTGTCCATACTTTTAACATATGTGTCGTAGCCACATAGTAAATACCGCAGTTTTTTAAAATGGCTAGCCACTTTATAAAACGCGGCCACATTATAAAATGATCGTTTAGTTTAAATTATTTTATAATATGGCTAGTATTTTTAGCCATTTTATAAATTGGCCGATCAAATACGAGCCACATTCTAAAATAAATTATTATGATAAAGAAAACATTTACAATTTAAGGAGGAAAACCTAACGACAACCAACCATAAACTAATCTGAACTAGGTAATAGCTTAAAAGTTGTTGTTAACGGTATATCTTTTTTTTAATCGCTGTTGATTATTGATTAAACAGGATACGGTAATTTAAATTTTAAATGCAAAAATTTAAAAAAAGCATAGGTATTATGGAACTTTGTCTTACCCTCTTGAATACTTAACCCACTAGGAAACCAATAGATAACCAGGGGACTCACCTGAAATAGAGAAGAAAACATGAAAAAACTGAAACAATGGTAAAATGCGTATCGTGTATCGGGGTACAAAGAAAAAAATCCTCATAGTCTAAGATTCCACTGCTCGATTCTGCAGGTATTTTTTTTGAAAAAACCAATTTTAAATGAATGTTATGAAAGTATGCAATGGATTAGGCCTATACAAAATTAGCCGCAATTATCTCTAATTAATTTTAGTATGATTAATTCGCTAACATAACTTGCAACTGTTTTTTTAATGAATTTTACGACATTTGAAAAATAATAATGCCATAAATTGAAAAAGAAATGGTTGCCAGCTCTCAGTCACCCGCAACGTTAGGGTGGCCAGCTGTAAACAGGTATATCAGTGTTAATTATTTACACTTACCTGTTTTTTTTAATTTTTTAATACAAAATTAAAGTTTTATATATACTAATTACAACAATCCATGGTTGCCATTGGAAAATGGCCGCAAACAGAGGTTGCCATGATTTCAATGAACGATTCTAGCTCCATGAGGAAGCTGACACACGCATAATGTTCCATATAAATAAAGCACCTCCAGAGACAAAAGTTTTAGTGAAAGCTAATGACACTGATGTCTTAATTATTTTATTAGGCAACATTCACAAAGTGCCTGATATGGAAATTTGGCTGGCTGGTATAAAATAAAAAAAAAAAAAAAACGAAAAAAGATGAAAGTTGTATAAATTGTACGCAACTAGCGGCGAAGTTAGGGCCAATTTTATGTCGCGCATTGCCATCATTTCATGCATTTCCTGGCTGTGATTATTCAGCTGCATTATACAATACAGGAAAGATCAGGCCTTTCAAAATCTTTTTAAATAATAAGACCTTTCAAACAATTTTTGCGTCGTTGACAGACGAAACTGATGTTTTTAATGATGAAAAAATTTCTGTTGTCCGAGAATTTACCGCACTTATGTATGGCGTAAAAAATGCAATAGTGTTAATAAGGCTAGAAAAAGAATATTTCAGAAACAATATTCAGCAACAAGAATAAAAGAGAAATATTTAAAGAAAGTCACAAGTTTTGACTTGAAATTGATTCCACCTTGTAGAAAATCATTAAAACAAAAATTGTTGAGAACTATTTTCATAAATTGCATGTGGCAAAATGCAACTGAGCCATGTTGTATTACCTTTAATCCAGAAAACTACGGTTGGTCAGCAATTGATGGTAATTTAAAACCAACGTGGTTCATTGGTGATCCAACACCAATGACTGTAGAAGATATTTTGTCAGAATCAAAAGAATTAACTTTAGATAAACACCAACAAGACATAGATGAAAATATAGAAGTAGATGATGGCTCTGATTCAGATGATATCGACACTGATACAGACAATGAATAAGAAAAATTGGAGAGATGTATAATTATAAGATTTGCATTTAGAATAAGTACAATATTCAATACATAGTTTGTGAAAAAAATTGGTTTTTACTTTTTTAATAAAAAAACTTTGAAATCTAAATTTTTGTTTAACATCATCATTTTATGTTCCATTGCTCTGATTGACTAATGAATGTTAGTGTGTGTGTGTAATTGACGTGGCGTAATTATCACAAATTAAATATAATAATATTATTAATATTTATAATAAAAAAAGTAGATCTTAATCCAATAAAAACAGAAATATTACTATCCATGAACATTGCATGAATAAAGAACAAAAATTCGATTTTCTTTAAAAATTCTGTAGACAACTTTTCAAGTCAAAAATACATACATACATAATACAAGTAAAAGAAAATATAGGTTTTTTCTCAGGCAAAAAAATAGTCATCATGCTCTAAAATTTATGTTTCATAAAAAATAAGTAAAGAAATACTAGAACTACAGTGACACTACATTACACTCTTGATTACAGCACATAACAATGCGTGCATCTTCTCTCTTGCCCTTCCACTTACCTGGAGCGAGAATCGTTTATTGAAATCATGGCAACCTCTGTTTGCGGCCATTTTCCAACTGGCAACCATGGATTTTTGTAATTAGTATATATAAAACTAAAAAATTATGAGCAGATTTGATCTCTTATTTTTTTTAGTCCGGCGCACAGTTTTCACCTAGAAAAATTAAATCTAAATATTTCTTTGCATGGTGATATTGTTTACCGACATTGTTATGATCATGCAGAAAAATGTTTTTTTTTAAGCGAAAACCGTGCACCGGATTAAAAAATCATGCATACATGTACTATGTACCAAAAGGCATTTTTTAGTGTACTCAATTTTTTTTATTTCCACCTGTGGCGTTCATACGGAATTTGACCTGCCTATTTTGGCAGATATTGATGGTACGCGACTGATTTCCTCTTAAAATAAAAAATATTTTTGATATCCCCAATCACTAATAAGCAAAGTTGATCACTTGTTTTTTTTTTAAACCGGTGCACGGTATTCGCTTAAAAAAATAAAAACCATTTCTCTGCATGATCATAACAATGTCGGTAAACAATATCACCATGCAAAGAAATATCTAGATTTCATTTTTCTAGGTGAAAACCGTGCGTCGGACTAAAAAAATTATGAGCAGATTGAATCTCTTATTTTTTTTAGTCCGACGCACTGTTTTCACCTAGAAAAATTAATTCTAGATATTTCTTGGCTTGGTGATATTGTTTACCGACATTGTTATGATCATGCAGGGAAATGGTTTTTATTTATTTAAGCGAAAACCGTGCACCGGATTAAAAAAATCATGCATACATGTACTATGTATCAAAAGGCATTTTTTAGTGTACTCAATTTTTTTTATTTCCACCTGTGGCGTTCGTACGGAATTTGACCTGCCTATTTTGGCAGATATTGATGGTACGCGACCGATTTCTCTTAAAATAAAAAATATTTTTGAGATCCCTAATCACTAATAAGCAAAGTTGATCACTTATTTTTTTAATCCGGTGCACGGTTTTCGCTTAAAAAAATAAAAATTATTTCTCTGCATGATCATAACAATGTCGGTAAACAATATCACTATGCAAAGAAATATCTAGATTTAATTTTTCTAGGTGAAAACCGTGGGTCGGACTAAAAAAAATTATGAGTAGATTTAATCTCTTAATTTTTTTAGTCCGACGCACAGTTTTCACCCAGAAAAATTAGAAAAATTAAATCCAGATATTTCTCTGCATGGTGATATTATTTACCGATATTACTATAATCATGCAGAGAAATGGTTTTTATTTTTTTAAGCGAAAACCGTGCATTGAATTAAAAAAAATCAAGTGATCAACTTTAAAACTTATAAATGATTGGAGATTTTAAAAATATTTTTTGTTTAAAAAGATATCAGTGACTTACCATCATTATCTGCCCAAATAGGCAGGTCAAATTCCAATCGAACGCCACTGGTGAAAATTAAAAAAAATATAGTACACTAAAAAATGGCCTCTTGGTACATAGTACACATATGCCAAATTTTAATAAAATATCCAAGGTGGTATTACTGATATTAATAATAAATGATTTATTTTTGAAAATTTTACCACCCTGTACCTCAAAACGTAGAACGTTTAGGACATACGTTCATAAAAAGTTTTTTTCTTAAAATAGACCCAAAAATTGCCCCCTTAAATATTGACATTGAATTAAAAAACACTCTGTATAAAGGTAGTGTTTGGGATAATTTAACCCCGTTTTAGTGCCCTCGGTAGCCACCTAACTGTCAGCCCTTTTGGATTTATACACCTTGGGGGTTCAATTTTAAGTGGCCAAAATGCCTGACATATTATCGACGACGATTTTTTTCCAAAAATTTTGCACTTTCACCCCTTATTGCTACCCCCTGTATTCAATAGGTTGTCAGCCTGCGCAAGAACATAATTAATAAATCTAAATGAACATGTTTTACGGCAGAATATAATAGTTTTTTTTATTAATCTAACAAAATTTTGTCGCTAAAACTATCATGTTGGTTTTCTCCAGTTAAGTGCAGCTAAGTGTTATGCCAGTAAAAAACAGGTCGTTGCTACGACATTTTGCCAGTATAAAACACTCTAGTGAAAAAGTCACTGTAAAAACAACGTGTTTACTTTGTCAAGGTGAGAGAAAAACAAATTAAAAAGTCATGTAATATACCACTAAAATGCATCAATTAATATAATTGATAAATACGCTATAGTCTTTTATTGTCTGTAATGTTATTCAGTAGATAAGCAAAATACTTGTTATGTCTTATTTCGTTTCCATTACTCGCTATTCTAATGCATATGGGATAAACCAGGAGATACAATAGACGATATAAAACCAGTAATATAGGATTGAAACATACAAACCGGCCCTGATCCTTAAAGCGAGCTGGAGAGGTTATTTGTTTTGCGGATACATTTCCTGAATTGCATAGAACTTCCGCCTTTGTATAAATGCAGTTAAACCGTACGAGGATAAGACGATCTATTTTGCATACTGGATTACGGCTATGGCAGAAGTTACATTAGGTTGTTACCATATTCGCTGGAAATCCCTGTGATCTTATTTCATGATGTATGCATTTTGGTTCATTTTCAGTCAAAAGGATATTTAAACGGTTATTCCACATTTAAGAACTTTACGAACTCGTATTTGACTATACACAGATTTTTAACGAATAGTTGGATAACTTTATATTCGTGTTCAAAGATAAATTTGGCTAAAGAAAAGAAGAAAAAGTAGAATTTTGTGTCGGTAGGTTGTTTCTTCTTTGAAACAGAAACTTAGTTATTAACGTTACAAGGCCGGAAAGTGACTTATTACAGTAGCGAGTTTAGATGGTTACAGACGAGGCGACGAAGGAGACAAGTCTAAAATTTTCCAACGGGTGCTGTAATAATAGCTTCAAGCTTTTAACAATTGCTAAGTTAACAACGGTTTAGAATGTTTAACAAAATGTCAGATTTTGACAGGTTGCCTACTAAAATCATTGAATAACACTGACAATGACGTTTTGTTAAACATTCAAAACTGCTAAGTCCATTGCTAAATTTAACAACGCGATCATCACTCGGCCGTAAGCATCATTCTGGGTGTTTAGAATTATAACAGCTTGTTTGAACTTTATTTCAGTGAATAATTTTTACTTCATACTTTTGTATGCGGTGTTCTTTTGATCAATAATGTTCGGCAAGTCCCGAAATCGACGTTTCACCTTTAACATGTTTTTTTGTGTTCTTTAATTCTTATTTCTAGGGGCCTTTGTGTTTCCCCAATGTATACTTCACCATATTCACGGGACTTTGGTAGATACAGTCTTTTTTTGAAATATTCTTGTCCGATTTCGTCTTAGTAAAAATACGTCTTAGAGTGCTCTGGGATTTAAATGATGTTTTAATATTATACTTGTTCGCGATTTTGCGAAACTTCTTCGAAGTTTCTTTAACATACGACATAGTCATAAATAATTGGTTTCGTTGAGTCTTGTTTAAGTTGGCGTCTTTTGTCTTGTTCTGAAATATATCGATTTTATCCATAATTATTCTTTCATTTTAACTGTTTTGCATAAGATCCTTTTTTAAATAAGTAATTTCTTCTTACCGAGATTCCTTATTTTTATTAGTAAGGAATTCTAAAAGACCAACATGTATTAAGCCAGCCTAGTGTTCAGATCCCGGATATCGGGCTGCCGTTGTTGAACAGTGACAAATCGTTTAAACTTCGGTTAAAATCAAATAGTATATAAGTTGTAGCTTTTATAGTAGTTTTACTTGTCACTAGAAATACGTCACTAATCGAAACCTTGTGTACCAATTAATAAGTCGAAGATTTTAGTGTTATTTTTGATTTTTTTTTAGATTATACTGGTAGATGTCATCGTGACAGTTTGTTACTTATCTAAGTGCTCTGTAATAAATTTCTAAAAAAAATGAAAATCCCGCTTAATTATGTCGAGATAACCAATTAATTGGTGCCTACCAAGCCTTGTGCCCGATTTAATAAGAAATACCAGCTCTTTAACGAATGAAAAAGGACCTATAAGGTGAAAAACGGCATAAATGAGACCACCCTTTTGATGTACATTGACGGCCATTAAATCTTGGGGAAAAAATTGTTGTGAACTTTTTACCAATTTTTGTAAATCGCTTTTTTTACCTTGTATTAGTTCTAATTACCATAGAAAGGCAAAAGGTAAAAGAAAATATTTATATTTTATAAAAGCTAACAAATTAATAAATTAATTAAAAATTTTTTTAAATACAAACAAACTTAGATATAATTCCAAACAAATTTAATATTTTATTGCAGCCCGTTTTTTCTAAGACAAAGTTTAGCCTTAGTCTGGATTTCCTCGTAACTCATTTTATGCCTCTAAAATTTTATCCTTAAGTTCGTTTACATTTTGCGGCCTAACCTCATTTTTCCCATTTATTTTTTAACTAATAAGCCCCAAACATTTTTAATAACATTTAAATCCGGACTACGTGGAGGCCACCGTAAAACCCTGATACGCTGCTCTTCCTTCCATTCATAGACTTGCCGGGCCGTACAAACGGGATACTTATCTTGCTGAAAGAAAAAATTTCTGTCCGGAAATCGATCCAGTAAAAAAGGAAGATGATATTCTGTAGTACGATTTTTATATTCCTCTGCATTAAACATTCTTTGATAAAATAACATATGCCAAGTCCTTGTGCACTCAGCCACCCCCAAACATTTATCGAAAATCGCCCACTACTTCTGTCCTTTTGTATTTTGGTTCATCAAATCGTTTTAAGGCCTGTATTCCTTAAGTATCCCATTGTAGCACGACTGAAACATTTTTTCATTGGTGAATATTATATTTTTCCAAAAAATCGGTGGTTCCAAGTAAATTGTAAAGCAAATCAAATGCGTTGTTCTTTATTTGCATTTGTTAAAAATGGTTTTACGGCTGCCGGTGGCAGCGCAATTCGGATATTTGCGTTATTCTTCACCGTTCCGTTCTAACCGATGCTGGGAAATTGCTTTCCGTTTTTCTCGTAACTAGAGATTTAAATAGTTTGTTTCTTAAAACATTAACTAAATTATTGTCTTGTTCTTGATTCGATAGTTTGGGGCGATCACTTTCAGCTCTTCTCTCAAAGGAGTTTGATTCCTACTATTTTTTTAACAAAATAAATAGTACTCTTTAGGATGTTAAGCTATTCCGCCACATCCTCTTTGGCCAACCTCTCTGTGAAATTAATACTTTTTGATCCAAAGTTAAATTTGGCATTTAAAAAATATTTTTAGACACTGACAACGAACACCTGTTTCTTTATTAGGTTTTTCAACAGGTATTTATATTCAGTAGAAGGTGGCATAAGCCTATTTTACGAAAGGGAAAAGGAATTGCCCAAGATTTAATGGCCGTTACTGTAGTTCTTAAATATCCTGAAAAAGATGCATCCCTCAACACCGTGGGTAAAATATTAGCTGCTGAAGTTTATGCTGATAAAGAAGCTGGCATTTCAAAATATTTAAACCTTCTTGAACAAGCAAGCAGTTGGTCATCAGGCAAACAAATCAAAGCGTTGGACAAGAGAAAAAGTTAATCCATTTATAAAGTAAGCCCCACCTGAGAAGTATCTTTTAGTTAAGAAAACAAGTTTGAATATTTTTAGTTTTAAATCATAGAATGTGAATCCTGAATTAGATCATTGAATGACAATCAATATTACAAAAAATTCATTTCTTTTCGTTAGTCGAAGTCTTATTATTTTGGGAATGCTTTTGAAATCATTTTCTCTGGCATCAAACTATATATAACCAATCCTTTTTCCAAGAAAAACACAAGACACACTATTTAGTGAACACCAAAAAAAAAACAAAAAAAATGCGGAAAATTTGAAGTTGGAACATAAAAATATATACGGCGCTGTGTTTCGCACTTTTTGGCGAGTGCGGGAGCTGATTTATCAACACTGAAGCGTCATGGTGCCTCAAAAAGCTAATTTGTTAAGAAACAATGTATTGAAAATTTCATCGGAAATGAAACAAAAGTAGCATGGATAATTCATAATAAAGAAAATTTTATACAGTTTCTTCAAAACGAAAATATCCACCACAACCACCGTAGTAAGTGAAAGTTTTATCCTTAAAGGCAACCCTGCATTCAGTGTGCAAGAAAATATACATTGTACGATAATTAGTTTATAGGCTTGATTTAATTAGTAGTTTTAAAGATAAAATAATTAAAAAATGTGAATATTGTGACTCACGTCGCTCCAGGTGAAGTTTATAAACAGTTATGTTTTTCAAGTACTTACGTTCTACGTATATCTACATAATATATCTACAAGGTTTTTTATCTTTAATGACTTAACCACGTTTAGGAAGATTAGCTTCCTTTTTAAATAAACCCTCAGTATCTAAAAACAGGCAATAAACACATAATTTAGTTAAAAATAATTCTTTGTGTTATAACCAGAATAAATGACCATTATGTATGATTAAAAACACTGCAGTTTGTATAATGCGAACTTTTACCCGTATAAAACCGCAGTGTCCGTGAAAACCTCATTAAAACTTGACTTAAATAAAATGAATATTCTACGCTGCTGGCATATACATACAGCAGCTCTGCTAGCGTCACCTACCCATACCTATACCTAATTACCATGTCTGGGGGATTGTAGCGCGTTCGGCGGTATTAAGCATCCGTCAAGCTGTCACACGCATTAGCGCACTCTGCGGGACTCCTATACCTGGGGACCTATTACCGAGTTTTCGCAAAAAATACTTTCCTATTAATTTCAGAGAATGATTCAAAGTTTGCGAAAAGTTAGATGATTTAAACTTAAATGTTTTGCTTATAGCTGTAGGCTTACACGTGTTTAAGATTGGCGTATCCATTGAATACTAACACCCTTAAAAATAATTCTCTGAGGCTTAAAAGCAAACACCGCCAAAGATCATAAAAAAGTAAGGTTTTTGATATTTAAATTAAAAGATGTTGAAAAATGTATTAAGTTTGGGTAAGTTCTAAGTAAAAATATTTACATTAGACATAAAATAAAATATCTGTCATATGACCAACGCGGCTTGGTTCTCAACAGTGTATTGGTGTGACGAAATTTTGAAAGACATTTTGAAACACAACCCGCCGAATTTCATACATATTTCATTTAATTCTACCTTAAGTTTAAGAATTGATTTTTAGCTTGTGTTTCTGTATTGATTTAGAGTTGTTAAAATACACTAGCTTTTTAATCCCGACGGAAGAAACACTCTAAATAGGTCAAATTTAACTTCTCAGATCTCCATAGCGAGAGATAACATCATACCTTTATGAATATAAAACTTTATAAAACCTGACACAAATCCTGCTCAGAATTTTGCTTTTTTTATTTACTTAAAAAAACCTAAAAAACTTAACGAATAAATTGTTTTTAATTTCGGAATTTCGGAATATCTGTTTGTCAATTGTATTCCTTGCAAAATTTTGCAATACACATGCGGTAATTGTTTCGTCAGGCTCTCTTAGTGGTGGTAGACGTCTGACAAAGAAATCTATTTTCTTTTTAGTTTAGGCATAACCTGATTCAGCTTAACACAATTTAAAACAATATGATACACCGATCATTCCTATTTTTTTATATTTAATTGTCTTATTATTATTTCTAAAGATAACATTGCTCCAATGTTGGTAGAAAATATTAATACAGTGTATATATGTTATTATTTTAAAAATATATTGTTACGGACTTTAAAAATATACCTTTACTTAATAGAAATGTGGAAGGTAAGAATTATTTTATTTAGGTTAATAATTTATTTGAAATAAATTACCTTAGTTTTTATTCGGATTATCCTGAGGGCGGTGAAGATATTTATTTTACACTTTTCTTACATCCTGCAGTAAAATTACTCTTCCAGCTAATTCTAGACTTTTCAATTTTTTCCATATTACTATAAAAAGCGCGAAGGAAGTCCGCACGGGCCGGTATATTTCTGACTTTCAAAGCGAGCAGAAGTCGACAGACAGTTAGAGGTTAAAGAGTTATCATAATTACGTTACGTTGAATTGTTACCATAGAAACGTTTGTGAACCTGATTTCCAATAAAAAGGTGTAAAACCTGGATCCGTGTTTTTATACGGGGTGGCACGGAACAGTATGTACAGGGTAAGTCTGTGAAGTGAGACCCCCCCGTTTATTGCTTTAAATATTCAAATTGGAAAAAAATGTTTTTTACAAAAATATTTTGGTTTTTGCTGCTCTATATGTTGCAAACAACGTTATGTTTACAGGGTGTATCAAAAAGTCCGTACAAGAACAAAGTTTTTTTTTTTTAAATGACTCCCTATATTTTTTGTTACATTTTTAATTTCTGCATAAAATTCTAGATATTTTTTATTCAGCATATCATAGGGAAAAATCCGCTCATCTTTTAATGTTGTTTTACGTTTCTATGGTTTCAGAGGTTTTTTGAGAGTTGAATAATAACTATATATACTATAGATATTAATAAAAATGTCAAAATGACAGTTTTGTTAATCTGTAAAAATCTGTTTTAATCGTTTTTTTCTTGTTTAAGTCTTTACCTATTTCTACTCGTCATGTGATATCTAATTATTTATTAATTATTACTATGGCTGTTTTGTCACTCTACAAAAACCGCTAAAACCATAGAAACGTAAAACAACATTAAGAGATGGGCAGATTTTTTTATTCTAAATTTGTATTTAAATGAGAAAACAGTTGAATATAGGAATATGATATGCCTGATTAAAAATATTTAGAATTTTATGTAGAAAACAAAACTTTAACAAAAAATATAGGGAGTCATTTAAAAAATTAACTTTGTCCTTGTACGGGCTTTTTGATACACCCTGTATACATAACGTTGTTTGCTAAATATAGAGCAGCAAGAACCAAAATAAAAACGTAAAAAACATTTTTTACCAATTTGAATATTTAAAGCAATAAATGGGGGGTCCCACTTCACAGACTTATCCTGTATATACGTGGGAAAAAAATTAATAATTTAGAAAGAAAACAAGTTAAAGCCTAATTTATTTTGGTTCTTTTTTGCTTTATATCTTAAACTTGCATGGGTTAAAAAATGAATTACTCTATTTAAAAACATCGTAAGGTTAACAATAATTAGATTTAAAAAAATCTTTGGTAAATCCCCAAAGTTGTTACTGTTATGTATGTTACTGATAAATATAAATGGCAAGTGCCCATGATAATATAAAGTATTTTTTTAATAATTCGATGAAACATCGTTTAACATTGTTTTAACGTTTTCAAATACCTCTAAAATAAACGGAACATGTGTTGGCAAAAGGATTTCTTTATTATATCTGCACTACGACAAGGTAAAAAGTTTAAATTAATGTGGTTATAAAATATAGAAATAAATTAAAAAATAGACCAAAACGATTAACTGAGTTTTTAGTTTGTTGATAACTGTAAAAAATTACTAGGAAATTGTTGTAGTAAAATCGCAATAAATAATTTAAAAAATTAAACAGAAAAAACATAGTTGCTGTGTATTGAACTCCATAGTAAACGTTTACTTTTTCATTCTGTATTATACCTATTAATAGGTACTTTGACACAGCAGTTTCCAGTTTTATTGACATTTTTCAATAATAAATAAAAATAGAATTATTATTTTTTTTTACGGCGGATTAAAGAAAACTAATAAAATAAAAAATAAATTGGTGGTATGTAGCTATTTACGTATAATTTAATATTTTAATTAAACAAAATATTTATTTTTTGTTTTTTCTGGCAAAATTCCTTATTCTTTTATATCTTGCGTATCGCGTACTGAAATCCAAGCCTAATATACCAATTTAAAACCATGTTGAAAAAAACAAAATGTAAAGCTTTCCAGTATAATTTTTTTTATCGAGTAAAATTTCACACGTGGTTACATTGGGGCATATAAGGCAATTTCAATTTCAGCACAACAATATAAAAAAAGACTATATTATTTTATGCAAAGACACACCAAATAGGATACAGGATTTTAAGTAAATAAGAATAAATGTGTGTTTTTTTTCTTTGGTGTTTCCAGTTAATGTTAATGTCTACTAATTGAAATATATTTATATTCGTAATAGTATTACATTCTGTATTACAACACATAACCAGAAAGGATATTTTAATAAAAGATATTGCCTTACCATGTCTTGTTTTATCATTTGCATGTGTTTAGAGGAAACGTTAGCTTTGATACCCTTAGGTTTCTTACAAAAATAATTATATTTAAATTGCGTCTTAGAGATATAAAGTATTTTTTAAAACTTAGTTACCAGAGGATATCGTCCTTACCAGCATACAACGAAATATCAAATTAAATGTATTTGAAGCTTGCAGTAAATATATACATATTTTACGATAGATATGACAGGCGTATTAATCAAATATTTATTTAAATAATAAATTATAATCTAGGTATTATTTTATAAAACAAAGTATACTATGGCTTTAAGTAATGTCAATTGTTTCAAAATGTAGTTAACCACTAATTTATTTTTGTATAGACTTTGTGTTTATTATAAACACAAGTTTTTTAGCATTAAAATTAAAAGTTATTATAATAACATTGGAAAAAAATATTATATTTAATAAGCAAAATTTAGCAAACCCGCAATAAATTTAGAAAAATAAATAGATTTAAAACTCGCCCCTTTAATAATATAAAAAAGTTATAATTAAAACACGAATCCTTAACATAAAACCTCAGATGAAATAGCCGAAAACAGGGTCAGCGGCTGAAAAATATTTAACTAAAAAAGGTAAATTTTGTTATAAAATAAATAGTAGAAACAGATGGAAAGAAATATGTTATCTAAAATATACTGGGTCATAGGTCGATTTTATTTAAAATATAAGGTTATGTTGTAATTTTTCTTCTTGCGATTAAGTCGTTGGAACGTCTACTTATCGCCTTAGCATTAGGTACTGTTAATAGTTTCCGACAAGAAACAAAAGTTTAGTAAACCTAAATTAGTTAATCAATCGCAAATAAACTTAAACGCTAAATGACAACATATCTAGTACATTTTAATTTTAAAATAATAAAATATATTGAATTTTAATGTAGTTAAACCAAATTATTCTGCTGTACCACAATATACAAAACCAATTTTCGACTTCATTTTATTTTCGAAACTAGTTTTTAGACGCCTAAAAAAGATATATTATACTTTTTAACAAATGTTTTTTAGTAATTTCGTGCTTCTACTAGATTATTAAGAATTTTCTTTAACTTTTACAAATAAGTTTGAAATTACCCTATATGTCCTAAAAAATATTTTTTTAACGTGTATTTATTTTTAAGGAATAATTAAGTTCATAACAGGAAATATACTGTTATAATAACCAAAAACAAAAAATACTATTAAACACTATACTAATAAATAAATTGTTGGGAAAAATACAAAAAATATTTATAATATTGATTATATCTTCAAAAAGTATTTTTTTACACCTTCTAAGAAATTTATACACTTTTACCCAGGATTTTACCTTTTTTATTTTTTCATTTTTTTTGATAAGTTGTTATATATTTACAACTTCAATATGTAAAAGTGATATTTTGTCAAAATTATTTTTTATTTGTTCACTTTTTAAAAAAGGTGTATTCATATTGTGTTATGACGATGTATTGCATTAGTTATTATTTGTTATTGTTAATTTTATTTTAACGTTTTTCTCTAAAATTTGTAGGGAATAACTGCTCAAATTATAAACTTATATAAATTTTCTAAATTTAAATAATTCTTTGGTTTATACACAATAACTGTTAGTTGCAATATTGGCATTGTATAAATACATTTAATAACTGTATTTGTTAGTTTCTGTAAAGGATTTAAAATGATTGGACCAGCAGCTCCTTAAATTAAAATTAAATATTAAAGTTTTGAATAAACTTATAATTTTTACAAAATACAACAACATGCAATTAAAAAGATGTTTTTTTTCGATTGATAATTTTTACTTTAGGTTTAAGTAACAATTTTGATTACCTAGCAATGCTTTTTTTTCTAATATTTGGTACGCTGGTGGAAGAACGAATATAAAATTTGGTATTAACCACCAATATAACTTTGCTATGTACGTAAAACATACTATTATGTGAGACATTATGAGTCGCCCTACTTAACTTAGGATGGAAAAACTTCCGAAAATTATCTTTTCCAACTTACAAACTTTGTATCACGAAAATGGGATACGTGTGGCTTAAATAAAAATTACAAACTAAAAACATAAAACTGGTTCTTTTTTTAATTAAATGCAAAAATAATAATTGTAGCAAAGAAGGGAAGTCTTACAAATAGGTTTTACAATATTTTTTTGTAGTGCGCTAACACAAAAATCTTGGACTACCATTGTCTTTATTTGTTAATTGATATCCAACGTTTCCGTTAGTGTTTATCTTAAACCGTTTTCAAGCGATAACTATTATGACCTGAAAACGGTTGGGGACACATACTAGCCGAAACGTTATGAACCAATTAACAAATTAAGTCCAAGATATTAGTGTTAAAAAATTTTTATCAAAAACGCTTATGGAAAATAAGGGCAAAGTTTCTATCTATAAATATCGACTTCTTAATATACTGAGATCTAAAATTGGATCAAGTTCTGTCCACCATTTTGTTCCACTCTCTTTTGACATGACAAATTTTTTACTGATTTCTCTGTTTTGATAAATAATATTTTATCATTAACACAATTTTTTTTTAATTAAAACAGACAGATCAGTAAAAAACTTGCCAAGTCTTAAAGAGTGAAACAAAATTGTGATCTCAGTACTTTACGAGGTCGAGATTTTTGGATAGGAACTTGGTCCTTATTTTACGCAAGTGTTTTTGGTCAGATCTCTTTTTAATTTTAATGAATGAAAAAAACGAAGGAGGGAAATTTATGCCTGTTTTTCAGTATACCTTGCTCTGTAGGAAGAACCTGAACATTAGACTGAATATGAAGTGCAAAAAATGCAAATTTTAATGTTTTTTAAATCGCACCTGGTTTGAGGTGTGATAAGTAATATAGCAATTTTTTTATTGAGTAAATAAAAACTTGCCTGTATTTTATATCCTTAGACAATTATAAGCATAGAAACCCATGTTCAATCAGAACGCAAAATTCTAAAATAGCACTCAGGCAGAGCTGTCGGTAGCTGAAATAAAATAATTGAAAAATTATATTTAATTACTTTTTAGGAATTGGATTACTGTAATTCAATTTATTTCTTTCCGAAAAAGGTAATTGTATTTTTATTATCAATTAAAAGGATAAAGTAATTGTGATTGGTAATTGATTTTCACGAATCCCAAGTAATTTAATAATTTAGAAAGTAACTCGATTACTTATAAAGTAATTTAATTATTTAGAAATTAATTTAATGACCCAATAAATAACTGAATTACTACAAAAATTCTATTTTTTTTCTTTATGAAAAATCTGCCGGAATTTTGGCCAGCCAGAAAGAGCATCTTGAAACACGGCGGGCCGCTTTGAATCCGGCGAACGCCGCCTCCGCGCCGATTTAGTATTTTCCAGTGATGCTTACCGCCACTGTTTTTATACTTTTTTTGTGGAAAAATCTGTTAATGTTCTGGGTAGCATAAAAAAAATTTAGAGTCATTTAATGTTGAACTTGCCAAGAAAGCTGTTTGAATAGTGTGACGTGCGCGTATGATGCGTATTAGTATAAATATTTTATTTGTTTGGTGTATCGTGTTTAATATATGTGGTAATTTAAATAAAGTAATTGCTAAAATATTCTATTACTGTTAGTTTTAATTGATAATTAAATTACTTTTAACAAACATGCTAGTAATTGGTAATCGTAATTTATTACTACTTAGAAGAGTAATTGGTATATGTAATTGAATTACTTTTTAAAAGTAATTGCGACAGCTCTGCACCTAAACGTACGGTCCTGCTTCTCATCGAACAAAAATTTGCAGTTTTAAGAATGTGTCCTTTACTTGTGTCCTAAGACCTACTCTCATATCAAGTTTGAAGTTTTTGCTTCCTTGGGAAGTGCCCCATAATTTTAATAAGTCAATGAATCAGTCAGTCAGTAGTAAAATGGGCGATTTTTAAAATCGAATATCTTAGAGATCACTTGACATAACTTTCTTAATTTGTTTACAGGTAAAAAGAAAACTTTTATGGATGTACAGTAATGGCCATTTAACCTTGGGCAATTCTTTTCCCTTTCGTAAAATAGGCTTATGCCACCTTCTACTGAATATAAATACCTGTTGAAAAACCTAATAAACAAACAGGTGTCCGTTGCCAGTGTCTAGAAATATTTTTTAAAATGCCAAACTTAACTTTCGATCAAGAAGTATTAATTATTCATTATATTGAGCAGGAGGTTGGCCAGAAAGGGATGTAGCGGAAGAGCCTAACATCCCAAAGAGTGCTATTCATTTTGTTAAAAAAAAATGGCAGGAAACACACTCCTTTGAGAGAAGAGCTGGAAGTGGTCGCTCTAAACTATCGAATCAAGAACAAGACAATAATTTAGTTAATGTTTTCAGAAATCAACCATTTAAATCTGTTGTTACAGCAAAAACGAAAAAGAAATTTCCTAGCATTGGTTAGAACGGCACGGCGAAGAATAAGGCAAATATCCGAATTGCGCTGCCACCCGGCAGCCTTAAAACCGTTTTTAACAAATGCAAATAAAGAACAACGCATTGGATTTGCTCTACAATTTAACTTGAAACCTCCGATTTTTTGGAAAATATAATATTCACCGATGAAAAAGTGTTTTAGTCGTGCTACAATGGGATACTTAAGGTATACAGGCCTCAAGAAACAAGATTTGATAATAAATATACCCAAAAGGACAGAAGTAGTGGGCAATTTTCGGTAAATGTTTGGGGGTGGCTGAGTGCACAAGGACTTGGTGTATGTTATTTTATTGAAGAAAGGTTCAATGCGGAGGTATATATAGATCTACTGCAGAATATCATGCTTCCTTCTTTATTGGATCGATTTCCGGACAGAAATTTATCTTTCAGCAAGATAAGTGTCCCGTTCATACGGCCAGGAAAGTCGATGAATGGATGGAAGAGCAGCGTATCAGCGTTTTACTGTGGTCCGCACGTAGTCCGGATTTAAATGTTATGGAAAATGTTTGGGGCTTATAATTTAAAAAAATAAATATGGAAAATAAGTTTAGGACGCAAATTGTAAACGAACTTAAGGATAAAATTTTAGAGGCGTAAAATGAGTAACGAGGAAATCCGGACCACGCCCGGGCTTTGGTTCATTCGATGTCCGGAAGGCTAAACTCTGTCTTGGAAAAAAACGGGGCCGCAATAAAATATTAAATTTGTTTGAAAGGATATTTAAGTTTTTTTGAATTTATTAAATTGTTAATTAATTTATTAATTTGTTAGTTTTTATAAGTAATGAATATTTTCTTTTACCTTTTGCTTTATTTATAGTAATTAAAAGTAAAACAAGGTAAAAAAAGCGATTTACAAAAAGTGGCAAAAAAGTGAAAACTTGATAAATTTTTGACCAAGATTTAATGGCCTTCACTGTACATACCAAATGTCCTACCTTAATGTGGAACGAGACCAAAGTTATAAGAGGGGAAAAATGACCTGAAACATTTTTCCTATACTACATACGTTCAGGCGGTAGGCCTAGCGCACTATCGTGTGCCTAGAAACACATTGTACGCTAATATACATTTTTTGTAAAAATTAACCCAAAAAATAAAAATCACGGTCTTAAAGTAAAACTATGTATTCCTCGTTTATTTATCTTGCATCCTGTTTCTCCATTACTTACTGGCCTGCTTAATATTTATTAGGTTTGGATCATTGATTTTGTTCCGTTGCCTGTGTAATTTAATTCGTTAGGGCTAAACTAAAATGTTTTATCGGTTTTAGAATTAACATTTAACCCAAGTAAATACGATATTTGCTTTTCGACAACTAAGTGTTGTCGAAGTTAAGTTATTTAAGTTAAAAATTAAACAAAAAACATATTATTATGTTTCTTATCTATAAAGTAATTATTTATAAAATAAGGAAACTGATTTTGTTGCGACTTTTAGTAAAAATTTTTGCTATACGGCTATACGTACTGTATATGCTATTTCCTGTACTATTAAATAATTGTTTTTTTTAATTAAATTTAAAAGGATCTAGACTGTTTTCACTAATACGGTTTATTTTGTTATATAAGAAATAGGTAATCCACTTTAGAACTATGTATTTTATCCAATTTAAAGAAAACAGTATAAAATAGGGTTTCCCTCAGTAAATTGGGGTAAAAATTAGGGGTTAAGCTCTATAATCTCGTTAACCCTTTTAGCTTACTTTCACCTGCCTTTCGTAAAAAGAGCAACCAGGCGTAAAGCAGGCATAAATAAATTATGGTGGGTTAAAGCAATGGGAACCTTTTAAAATAAAACAAGCAAAGTTCTACAAACCCGTCAAACGCAAATTTTCGTCCGTCCTCATTTATATTGCTACGGATTTTATAAATGTAAAACCGTATATTGTATTGCATGTTTTTAATTTATTATTAAAGCATTTATATTAGCTAGTTCACTGAATATTCAAATGCTACAAGATGTGTTTGCAAAATTTCAAAATATTATTTCGGATTTCGGAAATTTTGAATGTTGGGTTTTTGAAAATTTAATCTATATTAAATTATGAAAGGAACTAACAAATACTTGGCGTTGAATAAAAAGTTTCATAATTTTCTTTTATAATTTGTCTATTATTGATTAGGAAAAACACCTGGTAAGAAACCATGGTTACTGACTTTTTAAACTAAGGGAGTATATATTTTATTGTTGTAATTATATTTAATGATAGCCGAGGCAATGAAGCACTAAAGAGGCCAAAAGTTCGAAATTTTTTGTACTAAGACGGATCGGAATGCGGTTTTTTGCATTCGATTTCAAATTTTTTTTTGTAAAAAATGTACCCACTTTGTGACTTATACAAACCGCAAATTGCATTGCTGCAGCCAAAAATGCATTTAGAAAATGCATTTTTTGAGACGGCTTTTGGAAGACGGGTTTCCGAGGGTTTTCGACGACACTAATTACGATTATGATGTTCAAATTGACTCACAGCCGACCTGGAGTTCGAGACCGCCGATGAACGTCATCTCCGTGGGACTCTCCCAAAATTTACTTGGAGAAGAAGAGAAACTCGACGCCCGGGGGTTTTTAAGGTCGCTCAATTCAAATATGGTATCGGCGAACACTCCCCGGACACCTGGTGGTCCGGAACTTGGACAAGGACCTTATCTTCGAGGGTTTTCCTCACAAAATCGAAAAAGACGAACCGAAAATCGTTATGGGGTTGTTTTTTGAAGTGCTGAATCCGAATTTTACGTCGAAAACGACCCCCTGAACACCTGGTGGTCCGGAACTTGGACGCGGACCTCATCTCCGAGGGTTTTCCTCATACAATCGAAAAAGACAAACCGAAAATCGTTATGGGGGGTTTTTTGGGACGCTGAATCCGAATTTCACAGCGAAAACGACCCCCTCCCGAATACCTAGTGTACTGGAACCTGGGCCTGAATATCGTATCCGTGGGTTTTCAAAACACGACAGCTAAAGACAAATCTTTATGAGGTTTTTTTGGGGCGCTGAATTTAAATTTCACCCCGAAAACGTACCTCCGGGCACCTGGTGCACCGGACTCTCGGCCTGAACGTCGGATTCACCGCATCCCAAAAAAACCCCATAAATTGTTCTGGGTTCGTCTTCTTCGGTTGTGTCAGGAAAACCCTCGGAGACGACCGGGTTCCGGTGCACCAGGTGTCCGAAGGTACGTTTTCGGGGTGAAATTTAGATTTAGCGCCTCCAAAAAAACCCATAACGATTTTCGATTATTTTTCTCTAGCGGTTGTGTCTGAAAAACCTCGGAGACGACGTACAGGCCCAGGTTCCGGTGCAGTAAGTATTCAGGGGATCGTTTTTGACGTGAAATTCGGATTCAGCGCCCCAAAAAAACCCCCATAACGATTTTCAGTTCGTATTTTTCGATTGTGTGAGAAAAACCCTCGGAGATGAGGTCCTCGTTCAGGTTCCGGTGCACCAGGTGTCCGGGGAGTCTTCGCCGATGCCATATTTGAATTCAGCGACCCAAAAAAACCCCCTTCCCTGCGTGAATTTTGAGAGAGTCCCACGGAGATGACGTTCATCGGCGTTCCTGAGCTCCAGGTCGGTTGTGGGTCAATTTGAACATCATTATCGTCATCAGCGACCTCGAAAACCTCCGGGGACCCGATTTGGGACAGTTCTGACTTTTATTCACAAAGTTATTAAATCTTCCAAAAGCTGTTTTAAATTTTTGGCTGCAGCAATACAATTTGCGGTTTTTATAAGTCACAAAGTATTTACATTTTTTACAAAAAATTGTTGAAACGAATGCAAAAACTGCATTCCGATCCGTTTTAGTATAAAAAATTCCGGGTTTTAGTGCTTCATTGCCTCGACTATGATTTTTTAAACCAAAGCAAAACATTCTTTATTCAGGTGTTTTCCTTAATTAAAATAAACAGATTTTGGTGTTATTCCTATTATTTTAGGGTGGTTTTAATTAGCTAAATAAAATGTTTTTTTTTGTTTAGCTCAGTAAATTTATCATATTTTGATAATTTTGACTGTAGATATAATGTGCTTTATTGTATATTATATTGTTTATTTTACAGCACTTAATACAACCTAAATTGGTTATTATCTAAAGATGACAACGCTTTATTCATAATTGGATTATATGCTCAAAGAAAAAAGTAGCATAAATAGGTAATTTTGTCCTAATTTTTTGACCTTACAAAATGACATTTAAGACTTTTACTACTCGCAACTTGGTTTGACACCGCTAGTAGAAAGCAAGCAGTAGAACCTAAAGGGATTTAAAGATTTGAAACAGAGAGGTTAGAGTTTCTATTTTTATTCACTTCTTTGGAATTCGTTATCTCAGTAATTATTGGTGGTTTGCTTATTTTCATAATATTTATTAAATTTATTTTCAAAGAAGGATTTCGATTTTTTAATATAAACTATGTCCATAACATACTCTATACATATATAGTATTTTTAATAACGGTTATAAAATATTTCGTAAACCAACATAAATTATTCTGGACATTTTAAAAATTCAATTTTTTAAAAGACAGGACTCTTGCTTCATCTCGGCGATGATATAAAGTAAGTCCATCCTTCAAAAAATAAATCTTACAATTTTAGGTTTTTAGGAGAATATCCTCGAGAATCCCTTTATCCCTTTAACTTACTTTAAAGCTGCTATTCATAAGAACTGTGCCATGCCTAAGGTTAAAACGAATGATAATATAGTCTAAGTAATAAGTTAAAAATAGTGAGAAATAAAGATACTGCTTCCAAAAATACGTGTAATAGCTCATTCAATTTGGAATAACGTTTAGACAAATATATCGGAAGCGTTTATTGGCACATAAAAATTGCAAAAGTTAAAAACAATTAATGATGAAAAAAAAAGGTATTTCGTTTATCGCCGATATCTCATAAAGGATTATTACTTCAGAAATTAATAAAAACAAGATTCTTAAGAAGATTCCTTAAGTCATTCACATCTAGTACAGAAGTTTTATAAACAGGTGCTTTCAAACAATAAAACTTTTGGATAATTGACAATTGCAATGTCATAAGGAATACTCCAGGAATTTTTGCACGTGTCAGACACTCAATGACAAATCGGTTGCAGTCATGTATTTTATCAGAAGGTGGACATTTTTCTCATTTACTTTAAGGTCAAAGTATTTATTTTATATTATTGGTTTTTGTTTTATGTTGTCCATGGATAGCTTTTAGAATGAGTTAATGTGGTTTTTTTTTTTTTCTCAAAAGAAGCTAGATATATAGAAAACACAGGAAAGTAAAAAGTTGTATTTTTAGTTGCTTAATCTTAAAAAATATAAAAACTATAAGAAAAAGTAATTGGTGTACTTTTTTCGTCAATAATATGGCTGTGGTGCCTACTGAGACGCCACTGGAGCTAATAATTTCAATCCAGTTAGAGCTAAATAAGCACCTTATTACTTCAAATAACTGCACCAAATTTCGACCAAATCGGTTTTAGGATATTTATGATATTTTATAAATACCGTTTTTTTCTTTAAACTTCAACGCCCTGTATCTCAGAAACGAAGCAACTCCGGACATATGTTCATAGAAACTTTTTTTCTTAAAACGACCTAGCCAATCACCCTCTGAAGTTTCGTACCGTAGTTAGGAAACACCCTGTATTTTTATTTAAAACACCGTTAATTTTGTGTCTTTATTAGTGATAATAAATGATTGCAAAAACCATTTTGTACCCGTAAAAGCAATGTCTGTGCAAGCTGGACAAAACATATAAACACATTTGGAATTTTTTACAACAGACCCCTACCTTTACTTTTTAAATACTACTTTCGGCCGACCAATAGTAGCACGCGCAGAGCGAGAGAAAGGTTATACATGCTCCAGCTTTAGCACGCTTGTTCGCCCGGCCAAGCGGCAAGGCTGCCTCTAGTAGTGTATGCTCGAAGTAACCGACTTTCAACTAAATAACCTAACTGCAAATTTTACGTGCGCAATTTTACCGAACCGCCATAAGAAATCATGCTAGCTGTGTCCAAGTCGACTACTGTTGCCACGTAGGTACACATGGGCCACAGAGAAACCGCAGTGCGTACTTGTAAGGTATACATAGAACTTACCGTGTTAAGTTATTTTGAAATATGATATTAGCAGTTTGTTAACGGTTTAAAGTTATTTAAAATATGACATTTACGTTTCCAGAAACGCCCGTACCGATCTAGTTTTTGTTGAAATGGTACCTCGATATATCGATGTTCATTTACATCAACATATCGAGCATATTCTCCAAAACACTGTTGTTTCGTGTCCTTATTTTATTGGAGACAGCTTTTTATTAATGCAAAATAATGCGCCACCAAACGTGGCAATAGTGGTTAACAAATATTTGCAAAAATGGTTTGGTCAACTTGCAGCCCTAATTTCAATCCAGTTAAACACATCTGGGACGGGCTTTAAAGACGCATTCGTCGCCGACCTACGTTACCTAACATGTTTAACTGCATTGAAGGTTGCAAGTTGGCCAAACCATTCGTTCAACACCCACTTTGTCCAAAGATGCATTAACCTTTCGTGCCATGTTTGGTCGCGCATTATCTTGCAGAATCTGTGAATTGCACTTCAGAAAGAATTTGATGCCATTTCACAGAAATTGTTTACAAAACTTATTAATTCGGTGCCATGTCGACTAAATAAAGCCATTTTGAAGCGAGAAGGCCACTTAAAATTTGTTTATTGTTTTATAAAATTTTCATGTTTTTGCTATTTTTTCAATTAAAGTTACGTCTTAATGTTTATTTGTTTTAGTTTTACAGTTTCGTCCAAGGTGTTCATTTTAAGACTATCTATCTCCAATCAAAAAAGAAAATAGATAAAAGAAAAGATGAGGCTAAGGTGTGATTTTAGTTGACCCCTTCTGTTGTAGCTGCTACATCCCACACCGTGTTACAAATTTCGGGAAAAAAAACTTGCTCTTATTGTTGCACCCCCTATATACTTTAATTAAATTTTAAATAAAAAGTCTGACAGAGCATTGTTACTAAAAGTCAATCTACAAAAAAAAATCAAAATTAAATGAGCGTTTCGCGAGAAAGCCAACTTTGAAATGGATTTTTTTTTTTATTTATTTTAATCCAAAAACACGTCAGATCTCTATCTTTGCCTAATAAAAAACCATTTCCAAAATATCTTTTTACAAAAAAATAGTTTCGGCGTGATAACGATCTAAAGGTTACGTCTGGCCCTTCAAATTTGTCGTGAGACCAAAAAGTTGTGTGACGACACAAGGGTTGCCAAGTTCCAATATTAGTTTTGTTTGCTTCGTTAATTTGTTCCATTTAGAGCAAAAAGAAAAAATCCATGCGAAAAATAAAATATGCATAATAAATGTAAAGAGTAATTACACCGTCAAAATTCATCGCAATTACACACAAAAAAACACATTCTACAAAAATTAGGTTGAAGCTCTAAAAACTGTTCATTACCATTTGATAAAAATACCTCGTAAGTACTTTATAATTACCGATTTTTTGAACTAATGCAATACATGTTTTATTATTTTAATCATACTTATTGACTTTTAAACCAATGCAATACGTTTTTTAATGTGTTTTTGTGAAACGAAAATAACCAGATTACCGTATTTTACTTTTTAAATAAATAAATGAAAATGGCACTTATCCACTGATTGAAAATTAAAAGTGTTTTATTGTCCGGATTAGCTCCGCTTGGTATTTTATTTACTCCGCTTTCATCCGAGATGTGTATTGAAACTTAGCCCCAATCACCTCTGTCGATCAGGCGTTGTGAATACGTGTAGTTAGCTACTTGTGACGTAGATATCCTTTTTATTTGAATTTTAATTGCTTGTCATTCTAGTATGAAATTTAATATAAAAAATATCTGACACAACGTTATTTAAGGTATAAGGTTATTTTAAGCCAATAAAAATATTATGTGCAAGGGAGCAATTGAGGCCACTTTGTAGTGGCCGGTTTTTTGTGGAGGTAGGTGTAGTATGATTTTCTAACCAAATCCATGTATAAACAATATGAGATGTGAATTATTTTATGAAAAGCCCACAGTCATTATTCAATATAAAATATAATTAACTATTTAATCCAGTTTTGGTTGGTTAAACATAAGTTTAATAATATAAATCAGTTCAGGTTTCAAAGATTTATTATTGTCCCAGTAATTGTAAATTTATTGCTATGGCGCCTGAATTGCAGTCAGTAATTAATAAATTTATTATTATTTTGTACATATGTTTATATTATTGTAAAAGGAACAACAAAATAATTCTAAAGGTTTTCGCTTCAGTGATATCCATGCAACACACTATTTTTGTAGATTCTGTTATTTATTTAATTCATTACATGTTTAGATTTTAGGTAAGTAATAAGTCTGATGGAGAATGTATTATTAAGTTACAAGAAGTAAAGTTAATTTTTTTAAGGTAAGGGCGGTTTGGTTGTTAAAAATTGAATTTAAACCCACAGAAAAAAGTACCTATTTAAAAAATAAATGATTCCTATCAAGAGCAATTTTAAAATCGATATGCGATAAATTTAAAGTAACAACTTCCGGTTTTTAATTTATTTGCTATTTATAGGCTCCTTTTTTATTGTATGACTAACTAATAACTCTTCCTAATACATTGCTCAAAAAAAATTAACGGCACATCTCTTGGTCCATTTGTAACTTTTAAGGAGTTAATTACATTTAGATCAAGCTTACACATTTTCTTACAAAAAATATAAGAATGTGTCATTTGATTAATTATTTATTCCTTAGAAAAAAAAATACAAATTAAAAAAGGTACAAAAACAAAGTGTCAAATATAACGGTGGTGCGTCTCCGAGCTGAACATAGGAAACCCCATGTAAATTTTAAAGGGGTAATTATTGGCTCCCCTGTACATTTTACAGAAAAAATGTACGAAAACTTTTTAAAGGGACCAATCTGACAAACCCTCGTGCCAAATTGCAAAAATTTTAATAAGCGAATCTTGAATTATTCAATTAAATGTAATAGCAAATTTACCAAATTTTCGGTTCAGGTAAAACCAAACAGACACCAGCCACCAGCAAACAATTTGTTTTAAGGCTTTGTCAAATCTGACGTAGAGCCGAACACAAGGAATGTTTTTTTTTGTTTCATCAATTTCACAGCCATTACATTCAAAATAAAAGACACGTTAACATTATTTTTTTAACAAACCTTTTATTTAATGTAACAATTAAGTTTAACTTATAACAATTATTAATATTGTTGAAAAAAGAAATTTTTTATCATACTAGAATTTAATTAAACCAATAGCAGTAACTGAAATATTTTTAATTTATTTTCCCATCGTATTGATCCATTTCAACCATTAAACGTATTATCAGTAAATTCGAGTCCAAAGCCATCGAATAAAAATTGTAAATGTTTAACTCAGAAGATCGAAAAAAAATTCAAAAAAGAGAGAACTAATTTTAATATTTTACTAGGTGTGAAAAATAAAATGAAATAAAATACAATATCTTTTTTAAAAAAATAAATTACATAAAACATTAATTAATCAAATTTCAAAAACCCCCCTATTAATAGCAAAAATGTCCCAACCGATCATAAAATTCATTTTAAGTTGCTGTTGATATTGCGAAATTTTATTACATTCTAACGAAAAGCTTTTTGGGCTGGTAGATTCTTTTTTTAACTTTTAAAATGACATTTTTAATGACCCACAAAAAAGTATTCGGTGAAAGATCAGGTGACTCGCCAAAGTATCCGGACCGGGGCCCTAAATTGCCGTTAAAAGCATTTTCCAGGTACTTTTTAAACCCAAAACGGGCATTAGGGTATAAGATCTTTTGATCTTTCCGAACAACTTTTTCCCAAGGGGTACAATTTGATTTTGAAATAAGACCAAATAGGTTTCGCGTCGGGTTTAAAAGTCCATAAAAGGGTCCAAGATAGGGTTTTTTTGCCATCATTTAAAACAAAATGCTATTCTTCGCTCTTCATTTTCCCGGCAGCTTTTGATTTTTTTGAATTTTTAAAAATGGCAAAACCGTTGTATGATGTTTATTTCCCTTTTTTGCCCAAAACCCCCTTTACTAACATTTTTTTTCCTTCACACTCAGTAGAATATTGATCTCTTTTCTTTTCTTGATCTATTTTCGATACCCCTTTTTTGATTGAACATTCACAATTATTTATTACGGCCCCTTTATTGAATTACTGAAAATATGTTTAATAGTTGAAAATGAGAAATGGGTTTTGGGGGGAAATAAACTGAAAACATTTAGATAATTGGGGTATTTTTCGTCGATTGAATAATTATTTTTTTTCAATACCGACTGTCACTAATTTATTAACATTTTTTCTCATGTCAGGGAAAATTTTCATCTTATTGGTGTCTGTTTGGTTTTATAACCGAAATTTGGAATTTTGCAATAACTTTAATTAATATTTAAGATTTGCTTTTTAAAAATTTTTTGAAACTTGCACGAGGGCTTTTTGGTTTTCAAAAGTTTTTTTACTTTTTTTTTTTAAGTCAGGGACCCATAATTGACCCCTTAAAATTTACATGGGGTTTCCTATGTTCCCCTTGGCGACGCACCACCCCGGGTTTTAAAATATCTTCTATAATTAAAAAATTATATTATAATTTTTATATAGACAATTTAGAAAGCTGATTTTTTTTAAATTTTGTCTATCTTATAGTTTTTAAACCATTACCAAAATTTTTAAAAATTAAACCTCCTATCTCAAAAAATATAAAAGCTACAAGGAATTTTATCGACATAATTTGTATTTAACAAGACCTTTAATTTAACTTAAACCTTTTTGTCTAAAAAAAAAGCTAATATTTTACAAGTTTATAAAAATGTTAAGTTAATGTTTTTAAGCAGTGAAATTTTGTTATTACAACCAAATTATTCCCAATTATCTGTTTGCTTTAAGCTTGGGGAGAAAAGATTACATTTTTACGTTTTTTTCCCGATAGAAACCAAGTAAGAAAAGTTCCCCAAAAATCGTTTCGGGTTTTAACAAAAATTGTTATTAATAAATGCAACGTTAGCCGAAAAAAAATGTCTATAAGAGCTCAAGAAAAAATGCCCTTTGAGTTTTCTTATTGAAGAAAATAAAGGAATTATACCGGTTTTCAAAGTTGTAAGAAAGGATCCAACACATACTACGCAAATTAAAGAAATATAAATATCAAATTACAAATATCAAAGACATCAGAAATTAAGGAAGGCGTGGCGAAAACGATGGGGTTTTAAATATTTTTTTGGAGAATGCCTTCACATTAAACAATAACCAAAGTTCAAAAAATAGATACTGGAGCAAAGAAAATGAACACAGATTTGTATCTACAAGGACTCAATACCCTAAAAGGTAAACGTTTGGGCAGGTTTTTTGGGAAGGATTATTGGCATTTTTTTTCCCTTAATCACAATTTGGGGAAAAAAACTTTTTTTTAACTATTCAAAATCAAGTGGGCCGGTTGGAAGAATTGCACCTGACAATCAAAAATTTTGGTTTTGGATGGTTGTCCCGCACACAATTCCGAGAAGTAAGGAATATTTCAAAATGTTTTCAAAGGGCTCATGGGGCCAAATTACACCATAAATTGGCCAACTAGTCTCCCGATCTTTCCAAAAGACTTTTCCGGGGTTATAAAAAAAGTTATTTATAAAATTTGAAGAATTAAAAAATTTTTTCAGGGGGTGCGATCGACTATATTTCAACTTATAATGTAGAACTGAATTTATAACCGTTTAGGATATTGCTTACAGTAAATGGAGGTCTGTTTGAGCTTTAATTAAAAACATTAGCTTTTAGTTTTAATTGTGTGTTAAAACGTATTTTTAGACAGTTTTTAAGTGTGTTTTTTACCTTCCATAAAAATTTTCAATTATGTAAAATCTCATTATTAGTTCAATGTAATTCTTGTATTTATTAAATGATTACAACCATTATCTTCTTTTAATACTGTTAAACATGTTGAAAAAACTAATACAAAGAAAAACGAATTAAAAAGTTAACAAGACATTTTATTTATTACTGGTGGATTCATTAAGGTATGTGGGTATGCAATGTTTTTACAAATAGATTTTCTTAAATAATTTTTAATTGCCTTATCAAAAAAAAACGAAATTTAGTATGTAAGCTAATCTTATGCGTTTAAAAATAGTCTAATAAAATTTTTTTTTAAATTCAATGGGGGGCCAATATTTCAATGTATCAAAATTTATAGGGGTTTTTTATGGCTTGGCGATGCACCCCCGGTATGTAAAAGTCATTTTTTATGATATAAAAATTGAAATTAAACTTTTAAATTTCCCTTGTCCTGATATGCTATGGTGGCGCTATGCTAAGTTTAAAACATTCGTAAAGATTTTAACACATGGCAAACCAAGGTCAATTTACAATACATGGCGGGGGTTTGGGTTTATGGGGAAAAAAAATCAAAGTATTTCAACGCTTTTGGGGTTTTCTGGGTTAGGTTTCTTTAGAGCTAAAATTAAAAACCCAAAAAAAAATTTTGGCGTTTAGGTAGTTGGAAAATGTGGAAAAAAATTTTTAATTTTTAACCTTTTATTTTTCCCCAATAACTTTACTATAGCCCCTCGCGAATTGTATATTCAAGATTTTGAGTAGTATAAAAAGTACATAGATGCCAATTGGTTGGCTTTAGTTTAACACGTGTGTATATATCTTTAGACATTCCTTATTTACAACGTAAAAATAACAATGTCGCAAAACTAAGAATTATTTTCGTCATTATTTTTTGTACGAATATAAAAAAAAAAATGTTTAAACATCCCTTTGAATTTAGTGTGCTGTATTTGGAAAAATATTGTAATATGCCAAGTAATTAATTAACATGGCGATTTAAATTTTTGCAAGATTAAAATAAAGGTTGCCCAAAAATTTTTTAAACGACAATTTGGAAGTTTTACTCGATAAAAATCTATGTATAATTTTTTGAGCTAAAAAACCCTTTTAATCAGCATTACTAATAAAGGGGTGCCCCCTATACTACTTACACAATAATGTATATTCATAAACAAAATTAAATTCATTTTAATTTTTTTTTGTGCTATTTAAGTTTCCCCTAAGATAGACTTTAGATAATTTTTAAACAAGAAAAGTTTTTTTACCCGAACAATTTTTCGCAACCAAATTCAATTCAATTTCCTGAATTCAAATTTTGTTTTCCAGGAATGAAGATAACTTTTGATGATTTAGAATCTAAAATTTTTTAAAAAGAAAGGTAATATTCAATATGGGATTCTTATTTTAATAGTAAAAATTTTTCCGAAAAACTTTTCGTAAGGTTGATGACAACTTTTTTAAATTGAGGCTCCGCCTATTTCTTTTCGGTAAACTATCAATGAGGCAAGACTGTTAACCCTGAAATATTCTAAAAAATTTTGGGAGGAAAATATTACATGTTTAAAATTTTTTGTGTGGGCCTAATAACATGTAGATAAATATAATATTTTTATTAAATTTTTTTAAAAAATTATATTAATATATATTTTAATTAATTATTTAAAATTTTAAAAAATTTTTTCCAGAAAAAAAAGGCTTTTTCCTAATTGTGCCTTTTGAAAATTCAGGGCTGCTGTATTTCTTTTGGTAACTATCAATACAAACGTTTCCCTGAAAAAATTTCTAAAAAATTGTATAGGGAAAATTTACATCTAAATTTTTTTTAATCATGGAAAAATTTTTAAATTTTAAAAATTTAAATAAATAAAAAAATTAATAAATATTTTTTTAAAAAAAAAAAATTTAAAAAAAAAAATTCCCCGAAAATTTTTTTAAAAAGGGGTTTTTTGGGGGAAAAAAAAAAAAAAAATACCCTTTTATTTGAATTGGGAAATTGAAAACGGGGTTTTTCTCTTTTTGGGGGTTTAAAATTTTTTAAAAATAAATTTTTAAAATTTTGGAAAATTTTTAAAAAACCCTTTTTTTTTTTTTAAAAATTTAAAAATTTTTTTTTATTTCTAATATTGGGGAAATAACGCTTTCCGTGAGAGCGAATTAAACAATGCTGGGCACGGTCAGCAATAGATGTGTGATCTCAAATAAACAACGTGTGCTGTTTGTGGTTTTTAATTCACGGTTAACTGTAAGTCCCGTTTGAATAATTTACTCAGACTTTTTTAAAAGGGAACATTTTTTCCAAAAAGGGGTGAAAAAAATCTGCATGATGCGGTACTTAGACAACGTTGACGAAAAAAAAGGGTTTAAAAAAATTAAAAAAACCCGGGACCCATGGTACCTAGTACTTATGCTTTATACAAGTCTTTTTTTGGGGTTTCAAAGCACTTGCTAGTGGGGGGAACTTTGATGTAAATGGGGGGAAAAAGTAATGTCTCGATAAGAGCCAAAAAAAATACACTTTAATTTCCAGGTAATTTCTTTTTTTAAAGAATTTTTCCGTTTTCCCTTTTTAAAAACGCAACGGTATTAAACAACTTGACCCTAAACTTACTAAATAGCTTCTGCTAATCTCGATAACCTCGTTAGCCCTTCCATTCCCCCCTTTAAACCCCCCCCCTTCCTTAAAAAAGGGAAATTTTTTGACGAGCCGAAATTTTGGGGTTTGTCGGGGTTGAGTGGTAAATTTTAAAAATGTACAATTTTTTTGGGAAAAGGAAAAAATTTTTTGCCCCCCCTAATTTTAAAGACCCCAAATTTTAAATAAAAAAATTTTTCAAAGCGATTATTTAAAAAAAAGGATAAAATATAAGTATAAAATACATGCCCAAAAATCCTCCGATTTAGGTATTTTTAAACAGCCCTACTTCACCAAGCCGGGGAAAACCATTTTTGGAACGCCGCAACCGGCAAAAAAATTCAGATCGGTTTCCCCCCAGCGCGATGAGCGTAATCCGGGTATCAGGCGCTTTTTTTTAAACCCCTTTTAAAGGGTCAATTCAAAGATCGCGTAAATAGTATTGATATTTTCCCCAAAAAATAATTAAATCAGTATAATAATTG
>JAHBCN010005000.1:31378-58606 GCA_019359885.1 Listronotus oregonensis | reverse complement strand
CCAAATGTCCAGTAATAAAATTTAAAAAATACAAATTTGCAACCAATCGGGTTGAATGTCGGTCAAATGACAGTTGATTTTCCTAAAAGCTGGGGTAGGTTGTAAAACCAAATGGGGTTAAAATTCCAATATAGTACCGTTTTTTTTAAAACTGGTTGATTTGCATAAATTTTGGTATACGGGGTTTTAAGGGTTTCTAATTACAATCCACCTAAGATTGAAAATTAAGGGGGTTCAAAGGCGGATGAATTTTTTAAAAAAAACCGTTTTATAAATTTGGTTACATATTTTTTTTGAAACGCTGATCACAATTTTAACCAACAGTTTTTTTATCCGCCATATTGGATCCCCCATTTCGACCCGCCATCTTGAATTTTGCCAGTTTGCCCTCGCCCCCCAACACCAAATTTGGTCAAAGGGGTTTAATTTTCAAAAATTAATCGGCCATCTTGGATCCGGCATTAAATTTTTGATAATTTGACCTCAAATTCATAATAAAAACCCCAAAAAACCCTCGTATCCAAATTTAAGCAAATCGGTTGTTTTAAAAAATGTGGCTACCATTTTGGGAGTTTAACCGCCATATTGGATTCGCCATATCGGTTTTTGGCACCTACCATATCACTTTTGGGAAGTCCATCAATTTAATCTGAGCAAAATTGCCCGTCGGTTACTTTTTTTTTTTGGCTTTTTTTGGACATTTGTTTTTACCCAGGTTCCGACCGCCATATTAGGCCATGTTTTTAGAAAATCCACATTTTAAAATTTCTTTTTAAAAAATTTTTAAAAAAATCAATTTTTATTTAGGGTCCGTAAGCTTTTAAAAAAAAATATTATATAATAAATTTTAAAAAATTTATATTTTTTAATTATAAATTAATTTAAATTTTTTTTTATTCTTTTTTATTATTTTTTTTAAAGTGCATGGGCCCCAATTATAAAATTTGTATAATTCGCATTAGTCAAAAAAAAAAAAAATGTTGTTAATGTTGTCAGTTTCATGATGAATATCTTGGTGGACCGCATAGCAGACGGCCTCACCTATCTCAGATTTACGTATGTCTACTCATTTGCCGAACACCCTGTATATGTATTATCAATACATTTTAGAAGTTTGATCAATTAGGAATGCTTTATTTTTAAAAATTTGGAGCATACAGAAAAAAACGATTTTCCGCAATTTCGTTAAAAAGCCATTTTCTTTAAAATGACTCCAAAATAACTGAAGATTAATTTTATATGGTAAATCTTTTTTTTTAAGCTATAATAAGGGTTGATTTATGAGGATTTAAAAATTGGACATCGAAATTGGTTCATATTTTAAGCAACAGCATTTTAAAATTAAATCGCTATGATAAATTAATCATTTTTTAGGGTAAATATTTTTTTTGCTTTAAGCTCTAATAATTTCTAAGATTTCTAAGCAAAAAATGTTTTATGTATTTTTTTCTGTAAGATGCATATTTTTCGAGTTATTCGCGATCAAAAGTCGGAGTTTTTCGTCAATAAAATAAACGTCATTAATCGGTTTTTGGAAACCACTCGATAAGTATCCAAAAAACTGTAAATAACAAAATTATAGCTTTAAAAAAACCAATAAAATGGTTTTATTCTAATTGCTGTGGGACCAACACAAACCAAGTTGTGGTTTGTTAAGGTTAACTGTTATTCATCAAACAAATATATATATATATATATATATATATATATATATATATATATATATATATATATATATATATATATATATATATATATATATATAATTTTTTTAAGAAACGTCTTTGCAAATGCTTTAAAGAGTTATTTTCCTTAAAAAAAATACGTAGATTTTGCGTCAATTGCCTTTGAAACTCTGAAATTTTGTGTTTGATGAATAACAGCTAACCTTTAAGAAACCACAACTTGGTTTGTGTTGGTCCCACAGAAATTTAAAACCATTTTTTTGGGTTTTTTTAAAGCTAAAATTTTTGTTATTTACAGTTTTTTGGATACTAGTCGAGTTATTTTCAAAAACCGTATAATGACGTTTATTTTATTGACGAAAAACTCCAACTTTTGATCGCTAATAACTCGAAAAGTATGCATCTTACAGAAAAAAATACATAAAACATTTTTTGCTAAGAAATCTTAGAAATTGGAATCTTAGAAATTATTAGAGCTTAAAGCAAAAAAAATATTTACCCTAAAAAATGATTAATTTATCATAGCGATTTAATTTTAAAATGCTGTTGCTTAAAATATGTACTAATTTCGATGTCCAATTTTTAAACCCTCATAAATCAACCCTTATTTAAGCTTAATTAAAAAAAAAGATTTACCATAAAAAAAAATTAATCTTCAGTAATTTTGGAGTTATTTTAAAGAAAAGGGCTTTTTACGAAATTGCGGAAAATCGTTTTTCTCTGTATGCTCCAATTTTTAAAAAATAAAGCATTCTTAATTGATCAAACTTCTAAAATGTATTGATAATACATATACAGGGTCTTCGGCAAATGAGTAGACTTACGTAAATCTGAGAGAGGTGAGGCCGTCTGCTATGCGGTCCACCAAGATATTTTGACCTTGACCCCAAGAATTTTCGTTAACAACATATTTATTTTATTTTAATCTGGACTAATACTACAATTATACAAATTTTATAATTGGGGCCCATGACAGCTTCAAAGAAAACGGGCACTCAAACCACAAAAAGAGGTAAAAAATAATTCTAAGAATTAACTTTCCATAGCATTAAAAAAATGATCAAGTGGACATTTTTACGAAATTCTACTTATGAGGTAAGTGCATTTTGTGCTTTAAAAGCTTACAGGAGCCACTAAATAAAACAGTATGATATTGATTTTATAAGTTTTTTATAAAAATTGTTGAAATTGCCCCCCTTCATTATTTATACACGCTCGACATCGTTTTCTTATTTCTACTGTGGTTTGAGGGCCCATATTTTTCTTTGTAGCTCTTATATTCCTCAATTATTAAATTTGTTTGATTCTAGTATTAGTCTTGATTAAAATAAAACAAAAAATTTGTTAGTTTTATGATTTTTTAAACAAAAAAAAATTCTTAGTGGCCAGGTCAAAATATCTGGGTGGACCGCATAGCAGACGGCCCCACCTATCTCAGGTTTACGTATGTCTATACTCATGTGCCGAACACCCTGTATAAAGAGAATCGTAGAAGGGCAAAGATCAATTTTAATTAGGAGGATAATTAGGGGTTTTTCACTGATTTTTTCGTAGAAAAAAATTGGGTCCGACCTTATATTTATCATAATTCGCTCAATTTTCATGCTAAATAATTTTTTAAAGAAAGGTCTAATTATGTACTTTAGTTTTTCCTTGAAAAATGCAAAGTTTTCTTGCTATTTGACTTTAAATCTTTCAAAATAAGCATTTGACGAACAAAAGCTAACCATTAACCAGCCGTAGCTCGGTTCGTATTGGTTGTAAAGGAATTATAAAAAAAGTTTTTTTTTTTTTTTTTATTAGCTACAATTTTGTTTTTTACAGTTTTTTTTTTAATGCATCTTTCTGGAGTTATTTGCAAAAAATCCCAAAAAAACGTCGATCTTTCTTCGAAAAACTGTTACTTTAAGTTACGTTTTTTGTCGATATCCGTAGTTAAAATGTAATAAAACAATTTTACCCCCAAGATGGAGTGGCAACCACCCCAATGATAAAAGCGACCCTCGGCATATTATAGAATTTGATCCTTGGGCTATTCCCTACTTTCTAAAAAAAAATTCAGATAAACCCATATACGACGAAAAAATTGCTAGCCAAAATGCTTCATTTGCTGTTTTATGTACTAATTATTATGCAACGTACTGGAAAAAATCGTTAATAAAACTAATCGGAAATGGACTCCCTAGGTCCTGACGTCACGCTTGGGGGCGGAGTTTAACAACCTTTCCAAACAAACGGATAATAACATCAAGTAAAAGCCCATAAGGCATTTTTAATTTTGGTTTTTGGCGTGGTTTTGTTTTGAAATAAGAGAGCTAACGTGCTGATTTCATTAAAGTGTCAAAAAAAGTTTTATATAAAGTTCCTTAAGATGTGCACAAATCACCTGGATAATTACCTCCCCAACAGTCTTATTTGCAATCAGAACATTATATAAAATTAATTTAAAAATCGTTTATGAGCATTTGCGTATTATCATAGTTTTGTTTGGAAAGGTTGGTAAGCCCTGCCCTCCTCGCCTGACGTCAGATTTCGGTGGTCTATTAAGTAAGCTCCCAGACAACGTTTCTAAAATTATAACTAAATTTGGAAATTTTGGAAGAATTTTATTATTTACACTAGAATGTGCGCTATCTTGCAGGCAATTTTCGAACGTGACACCAATTTTCAATTAATTTTTTTCCAGGGATTTTATTTTATTTTATTTTATTTTTTTCTTTTTGAAGAAAATCCGACCAAGAAATTTCGAGATATGGATTGCGATCGCCCTTAACTGAACAGTCTTTATACTATTTATATTTTTACGAAGATACTCGAAATTTAACCGATTCTAGTCGACTAAGTAACGGCTGCTAGATATTCGAAATGTCAAAATTTGGTTGTTTTAAATTACATTATATATATATATATATATATATATATATATATATATATATATATATATATATATATATATATATATATATATATATATATATATATATATATATATATATTTTTTGTATTGTAATAAACGGGTCGCTCGGCTCTAGTGTAGCCCTCCTTCACTTCGACCAAAAGAGATCTTTTGTGAATACCCTTCGTTGTTTAGTGCCCGGTAATTCCTAACCTTTAGCAAAGTTCAGGATACTACGCGGTGCAAGCTGAATAATATCTCTAGGATTAGGATATACCCCTTCGATTTTTTTAAACCGTTGTCGGTCAGTTCTCTGCATTCACAGAGAATGTGTTCCGCAGTTTCGTTTGCCTCGTGACAAAACCGACATTGTTCATCCTCAGTCTTTCCCATTTTTTTTAGGTGATACCTCCAAGGGGGCCCTGTCCTGTTAGGAAATCAGTAACCAGTTTAAGTTCATTTTTAAAGTTCCATTTCTTTGTACTTAGGTGAATGCGAAATAAATCTTTTTCCTGCTTTGTCCTGGGATGTTGTTCCAGTAATTCTCTTTTTTACTTTTTCCCATGTCCTGAGTTCCTCGTAGAATGGCCTCTAGTGTGCCCAGAAACTCAGGTCCATAGAATGGTCTCTGTCTCCTTCCTTGGCGAGTTGATCGGCAATTTCATTGCCCTCCACTCCTTATGTCCCGGACCCACTCCAGAGTAACTCTGTTGTGTTTGGCCAGTTGGTTTAGTGATTGTCGGCATTCCCAGGCAAGCTTTGAGGGTTTAAAAAAGCATGAAGTCAATGCCTTCAAAGCAGCCTGGCTGTCCGATAAAATATATATGGTTGCCCTCTAGGCCTTTTGGCACATTCAGAAGCGCACATATCAATTGCATGGATTTTAGCTTGGAAGATGGAGGGAGCCTTGCCGAGAGACTTTGATAGTCTGCATCTAGGTCCAAAGACACCAGCTCCAACCCCTTGTTCCATCTTAGATCCATCAGTGTACCAACAGTGAGCCTTTTTCATGCTTTGGTTCCTTCACACTCATAGTTTGGGGGTCTTGAATAACCACTTCAAAAAAGCGCTGGAAGTCCCCCCTATAGGCATTATGTCCGTGGGTTTGGTCAGAGCCAATCTTGATTTTTCCAAGATTTAAGGTGACCAGTCAGGTCTCCTGACTTTATACTTTGTGTCTGGATTCTCTGGGGCACTCTTTTTTTTTTTTTTTTTTTTTTTTTTTTTTTTTTTTTTTTTATATATATATATAATATATATATATATATATATATATATATATTTTTTAAAATTTTTAAAATAAAAATAAAAATATATAAAATAAAAAATATATTTTATAGAAAAAAAAAAAAAAAAAAAAAAAAAAAAAAAAAAAAAAAAAAAAAAAAAAAAAAAAAAAAAAAAAAAAAAAAAAAAAAAAGTAGTCATACCTAACAGGACTTTTTAAAATATGCCCAAAAAAACTTTACCTATTTGTTATATTTATAACAAGGCTCAAAAATTTAATTTTATTTATTTCATTGCAGTTTAGGTGAAAATACTGCATTTCCCCATTTTTAAATCCCTTTTTAGTCGTGCTGCACGTCACCTACTTGGAACTGGCAAAAAAGCTCATTCGAAATTTTTTTCATTAAGTGTGTTGTGTAAAGCAACTTCTGAATGTTTTTGCGTAATACACCTACATGGTGCACAATAACATCTTAACCTGTCGATACTAAAACTGGTTAGTTTAAAATTACTTGACGAGATGGCGCTAGTTGCTTCTTACGTTCAGTTGTATTGAATTACGATTGTCCTCAAGCTGGCTGCTTCGCAGTGCAAGGGTGTCTACGGCCTACATTCGGTGTGACTATCCCCAACAAGGGTAAAACATGTGTAATCGGATTGGCTGGACCCGGGGTTATCCATTTTGTTGGAGGCCTTGTAATTTTAAACCAACCAAGCTTAATAATCATACCTAACAGGACTTTTAATCTTTCTTTTCAGTTTAGTAAGGAGGCTATATGCCCAAAAAAACTTTACCTATTTGTTATATTTTATATATATATATATATATATATATATATATATATATATATATATATATATATATATATATATATATATATATATATATATCTATATATATATATATATATATATATATATATATATATATATATATATATATATATATATATTATATATATATAGATATATATATATATATATATATATATATATATATATATATATATATATATATATATATATATATATATATATATATATATATATATATATATATATATATACTATGGGGGATAGATTTTGACATAAATGATATCAATCAATTGAAAACTTCCTTAAAATAAGACACTCTCTACGTGGAAGTTTTTTGAATTTTAGAGATATTATCGTTAACTTTTTATTATCCTCAATAATAATTTTTTATTTTTTATCAAGTATTATTCACTAAGTTGTCAATAAAATAAAATTAATTCACTACAAATGTATTTTTCTTGTATTTATTTCTTTTTCGCATATATTAATATTAAATAATTATTATCACTTACTAAGCATTATGTAGTCATAAATTATGTTTATAATAACTGTCAGATTGTTATTGCATTTTATATTGGTTAATAAAATTATCTTTTTTCCGTTTTAAGTTGCTAACATATTTAAGAGTTATAAAATAATATTAATTTAAATATCATATATTTTGACAAGGCAATTTTGTATTATTTCTAAGTTTTCAGTTGCTAAACTTTTTAGGACTCCACTTTATGAAGTTTACTTACTGCGTTTTAAATTAGCTTAAAGATGAGAGTAAAAAAAGATTAGATTTTGGGTTACGTGGGGCCCAGTCACTGAGGTTTCCACTTAATGTATGCTCCACAATTTTCATTTTTATTAATTACCATTAAATTTCACCCTACTCAAATGCTTGCTAGTCAAAAACTTCATGATCTTTTTGCAACAAAATATGTATTACATAAATATTGAAATATACCAATAAAAACATAAAATATAGGTTAGATTATGACGTTTCCGAGAGCAACTCTTCGATATCCCAATCTTTACTTTAAGTTTGTCAAATTGCGTCCAAAATCATCAGGTAGGTAAAAATAATAACCAAATTGCGCCCCAAAAGTAAGGGTTAGCTTGAATAAAATTTCTAGTTAAACAGAATGGAATTATTGCGGCCCGTAATAAAAACCATGCCTATTGCAAATTATTGCATATTAAAATTTTGTTAATAACTGCCTTGTACAAATAATTTACCCAAAAGCAGCAGCAATTTTTTATGTAATACAATGGGCAATAACCCAAAATTAAAAGAATAAGGTGATCTGTTCTGACTCACAATCAGTATTAAAATAAATCGCAAACTTTTATGCAATTAAGCGTTCCTATTCACACAAATTTGTTGTTCAAACTTTAGACATGGTACGACAGGCCACACTTAAAAATATTACAGTACAATTTCTATGGGTTAAATCTCATTCAGGTATGCCAGTGATACCAATCTCTTTTAAATGTATTAGTCTCCAAAAACCTTAAATTACCTATTTGGTTACCAGAAGTGTTAAGCTCAAATGATCCTGAAATCATGCATGCTCTCTCCACTCCTACTTACAAAAAATAGGCTTAAAACCCTAATTTTTTTTATTTTCATTATTATCGAAAGTAAAAAATCCCTGTTTTATACACTTTTCCTTTTGTTGTTGGTCAGGAAATTATCCTTCATATAATTAAATTCCATTTAACTTTTATCTTATGCAATTAGTATAACATGGCTAAAATACTAACGACCGAGTGATGATCGCGTTGTTAAATTTAGCAATGAACTTTAAACTTTAAAACGAAATAAAAGATTCAGTGTGTTCAAAAATCCCTCCATGGTTTTTAATGCACTCTTGACATATATTTTAGTATCTGGCTTCAGTCTTATTCAACACCCACAAAAAATGCTAAACGCGCTTACAGAAGTTTTAACTTTAATTAAAGTTGAGCTATTACTATTCAAAGCTATCACATAATATACCATTCTTACCTGATTGGAGGCCTCGACGAGTTCTAACACGCTTATTTCTTTAGTTTCCTTGTTTTGTTTGTTATAAGTATTTAATATCGGGTTTGTAAAAGAACCGTATAATTTTAAATTATGTTCCAGTGGTCCAAATATGTCCTTAAAAGATTGCCGTCGCTCTGGATAGCGAACAAAATATAAGTTTTTCGCTATTTTTCCGTTTTCTCCACTTTTAAGATTACCTGAAATCAAACTTTTCAAAATGTTGATAAGTCATTTACACCAATTAAGACTCGAATATCAACATAGTTTCATTTCTAGGATAGGAACTTTTGTTTTTTAGCCTACTGTCGCTTAAAGTAATTAAGTTTAAATTAATCGCATAAAAACCCATATCGTCCATGCAGTGTTATATTTAAAAAAAAAAAATTAAATAGGATATCTTTTAACATTAAAATATACAGGATAATCCATTTCCCAATTCATTTAACAATCAATAGGAAAAAAAATTAAAAACATTTTTTCAAAAGAATGCACCAAAAAGTAATCCTAGTTTAAACTCGTAAAAATAACGATGTCAAGCCAAATATACTTTAGTTAAATATCGCTCATCAATGAGATACAGGGTGTTATGTTTAATTTTCGAAATTTTTATTTCTCTATGGCTTAAGTTGTTTTTGAGATATCGACATAAAAACTAAAGATCTGGGGTTTCTGGAGATGAGAAATATAATTTTATTTTACTTTTTGACATAAAGGGTAGACGGCACTAGTTACACCATATTCTCAAGCTGTTTCATGCCATAACTTTCTTACTATTACCGTTTTATTTTTTTTTATGAAAGTATTTATTATGGTCAAAAATGAAATCCCTTTATTATGGGCTAAGGAAATGCCCAGAAGTTAATGGTGAATATTTTTCGCATTTGTTAAATTGATTCCATTAAATAATGGAATCACTTCAAATTCCAAAATTTCCCCTCTAGGGTTTTTCCTTAATCCATAATAAAGGATTCCATTATTTTATTCATTATTAAATGTTATTTAAATTTAGTATTAACGATTTTTTAACTGTGCAATAGAGTGTTTAAATGCAAATATATTGAAAACGAATGTTTAACCGAAATAAATTTAGTATATTTTTTTTTTTTAAACCATTACCCTATCACATACTTCAAGAAAAAATAATAAAACGGTAATAGTAAAAAAGTTATGGCATGAAACAGAGTGTGAATATGGTGTAACAAGCGCCATCTACACTTTATGTCAAAAAGTAAAATAAAAACATATTTCTTATCCCCAGAAACACCCGATCCTCAGGTTTAATGTAGGTATCTCAAAAACAACTTTAACTATAGAGAAATAACAATTTCAAGAATTAAACTTTAGCACCTTTAGCACATTAATGAGCGATATTTTACTAAGTCATATTTGGTTTAACATCGTTATTTTTACGAGTTTAAACTAGGATAGCTTTTTGGCGCATTCATTACCGACCACCCTGTATATATTACTTTTTGATAGCACCAATATTTGCCGACAATTACCCAATAACAGTGTCGTAAATGAGACACTCTGTACAGAACGGAGTATATATACGCACGTTCTTTTTTATAAACTGCGATGTTTTCGAGCTAAATTTTTTTCCTTCAAGTAAATGGGCATATTAAAATTGCGGCCCAAATAGCAAGGTATAAATTTTTTTGCAGTTTATGAAGGATAAAATTGCGACCCAAAAATTCTTGGAATAAATTTAATTTGATTAAGCCATGGCCGAATTGCGGTCTAAACGGAAAAGTTTACTGGTTCTGCTTTTAGTGATTTATTACATCTGAAATATAATTGGGGTAAATAAAAAGCCGCTTTAACTAACCGGAACTGAGGGCTTTTAAATTTGTCTGAATTATTTTTTTTTCTCTAGCTTTTGCTTTACAAACTAACGGCCGAGTGATTATTGCGTTGTTAAATTTAGCAATGGACTTAGCAATTGTTAAAAGTTAACAACGCTTTAGAATGTTTAACAAAATGTCAGATTTTGACAGGTTGCCTACTAAAATCATTGAATAACACTGACAATGACGTTTTGAAACATTCAAAGCGTTTTAACTTTTAACTTTCTAAGTCCATTGCTAAATTTAACCGCATCACTCGGCCGTTAAAAACAAAAACTAGAAAAAAAAAAATTCAGACAAATTTAAAGTTGTTATTAACATTTAACGCCAAGTGAAAACTTCTTTAAGCGCGTTTAGCACTTTTTGTGGGTATTGAACGAGACTGAATCGTAGTTCGACTATGCAACACTTATAATGCAGTCGGGAAAAAAAGCCAGATACTAAAATAGATGTCAAGAGGGCATTGAAAGCAACAAAGGGCCTTTGTTTTCTTTTTTTTTTTTTTTTTTTTTTTTTTTCCAAATATACTATTTGTATGTTAAAAAATATCGTGTAAGATCTTTCCAGTTACAATGTCAACATAGTTTTTGTGTCTAGGTTATTAGGTTTGCCTACTGTGATTTTAAGTAATAAAGTTTAAATAAATCGTAAAGAAAACCAATCCCATTCATGATGTGTTATCTTCTTAATAAGAGAATCTGATATGCTATCTTTTTAGATTAAAATATACGGAGTGTTCCTTTAAAAAAATGAGGTTAGCTTCGTTTACTTTTTAACCTGGCCCTGTATACTTATTCCGAAAACAGCAGATTATTTAACAACCATTATAAAGAGATTTTGTATAAAACATTGTTCTGTACCTCCTTTAACTAAGAAAATATAAGATCATTCTGAAAATGAATATTTTTTTTATTTTCCCCTGTATTTTTTACGCAAGCAAAAATTTTTAAATTTTGATTTTACTATTTTAAGTTTGACCCAAAAGGAGCACATGACGGCTATATTACTATTTTGATAGCACTAACAATTACTACTCTGTACATTATGAATAAAAAAATGACTAGAATGTAAAAGAGCAAATCAAGAACATTTAGGAACGTAGTGTTTGTTGATATTAAGTTGTGCTAAACATGTCAAAAATAAAACACATAAAATATAATTATTTTTTAAATTTTATATTCAGTTATATTTAAAATATTTACATAATTTTACATCTTCGAAATGTACATATATTTACATAAATTCATTATATTATTTATATTTGGTCTATAATAACTTAACATCACAAATTGTACAGTAGTATACACAAATAAATTACCTAACAACTCATGCTGACACTCCAACAGACAAAAAATTTTAAAAAACCCCATGGTTCAAGAAACATAATTTAAATAAATGTCTTTTATTAATGTAAAAAAAATGGTAATTCGAACCTATTTCTCCACACCCCCCGGCATAATTTAAAAATTTAAAATTCAAATGCCCCCAGAAAAACTATCTTGCTATGTATTTGAAAATATTGACTCACATTTTTTGATCTGTCCGTACACTTTGTCGATTCTTTTTTTCCCCGAATTTTGAACTTTTGTCCGGAAAAAATCGGAAAAATGTCTTTTACATCAGCACTGTTTCTTTTTTCAAACATATAAAGTAATAAATTCCTATGTTGCCTTTGGCTTTGATTTTTTTGATAATGTTTGCAGTCTGACGACAAAAAAAACACAAATTATCTAATAATATCGAGGGTTTTCGTATTTTTTTTTAAAAGTCTATACCCGTGTAAAAGTCCTGATTCATTATCTAAAAACACTAGTAGATCACTTTCAGCTTTTCGTGCCAGGTTATGAGCCGGGCATCCATGATATTTACGTTCCCCTGGTAATTATACAAATTATTTACAATTCTATCCAGATTTGCAGTTAAATAATCAAAAATTTTTAAATCCGACCTTCGCGAGCTCTACAAGATTCTTTGGGATATCATCTTTATCCAGAATGGCGCTCTTCGTCATATTTATTACGTCAAACTTATTGAGGTGCCTTTCCAAAGGTTTAAAAACGGATGGTATGTTTGCGGAGTTCAAATTGGAAATAAACTGATTTAAGTACAAGGGGGCTTTTTGGGGAAATTTCCCTTGGGAGATGCATTTCGTTGTGCAAGTTGGACCACAAGGGGGGTGATAGATCGACAATGCTAACAGCACTTGGGCCAGGTTTGGAAGATTTAGAATTTGCGCCAAGTAAAATTTTTAAAAAGTTCTCCCTGGATTTGGTCCGTGTTCTGTCGGTACCTCACAAAACCTTTGAGACCTCTTGAAATGTTCCAAAACGATTTTGCATACGTCCACATCCATTTTCCAGACGAATTGCAACTGCTTTTTAACTAGTCTGACCAAATCTGGTGTTTTTGATCTCGGTAACCTTGGGGGGAAACCTTTTCTTCCCCCCTTTTTTCCCCCCAAAAAATACCGTCTTCTATTAATCACTGTCCCCCTTTTATTGGCTTGGTGATTTTTCCCCAAATGAACTGTCGGATATACACCTAGGGGTTTTTTAGGAATTAAAAATCCATAACTATTATTAAGAAATATAGTCCTTATTACTGAAGAAGCATTGATCACTGAATCTTCTTGGTTAACTAACAAACTGGCATTTTTCGCACTATAGTAATTGTTAAAGTACATAACAGGAATCAGTATACCTATTGTTAATCCGATACTAAACGCGAAAATCGCACTCACTAAACACAAATTCTTGTAAGCTGGAATTTTCTGCTTGAAGTCCTGTTCCCACAGAATACTAGGGCACTTTTCCACTTTTCCATTGCTGAAATTCGTGTACGAACCCATTGTCACTATTGGAATAACACCAACCAATTTTAATCATTTATCAAAGCTCGTATTAAGAGTCAATCGAGAGAGTTCATCTACTTCACTGCGCGTTTTCTGCCTGAAGCCGTCAGTGAAAAGAACACGCAACTAAGCGACTGGTTCAAAGAAGTCTTTATACACTGAATAACCATCACCTTGCATAGACTTGAGTTAACAATACTCGAGCCATGGTGGGATACATAACTGACATATTTCGTAGGAAAGAACGCTGCCGACAAATCGCACGAAGACGAGAGAGACGGAACAAACGCAGATCAAGAAAAAGATGACTGGCTGGTAGACAGAGAAGATGCTATATTGGATTTGAACGGTTTGAAGAATTGACACGGAGTAAGCGGGGTTTGTTTTGTAAGACATATTTTTTATCTGGCGACCGTGTGCTCTATGATGGTGCTTTTAGTATGGATTAAAGTTTTTTGATATTTTTGTGTTACATGGGCGTTAAGCGTGAAATTTTGGTTTTGATTTGCCTAATTATAATGTAATTTTTTATAAATTTAAGGTTTATGGTATTAATAAAGTGGACGGGTGTGAAAATGTAAAATGGTTACAATGACAAAATGTGTACTATTGTCCATAAAATTGTGCAATCCTTTTTTTTCACTAAACTTATTGCATTGCAAAAAATGGATCATAGGTTGGGTGCAAAAAATACACAAATATACGCAATTTTTTTTAATAAATCTTTAAAATAATTACACAATTTTATGGAAAATTAAATAGTACGTATTTTGTTACTGTAACCATTTCACATTTATAAAAGTTAAGATACAGATATGTATAAAGCTATTTTTTTAAGAACTATTTTTTTTTTAATTACGAGAATAAATGATATTTTAGAAAGAGCAAGTAAAGCTTTTATACTAGGCTATTGATTATAACAAAATAAAAAGTATAATAAGGAGCAAATTCGTAGGAGCAATTTTATGCTTGATTATGGTTTTTGATGTTTAAATATGAAAAATACAAAGTGCTATTAAATTTGGGTATCATCCTTTTTAAGGTTCTTGATTATCTCAAAATTTATGCATTTAAGCAAAAATATGTGGAAACCTTTTTGGGGGAAAAAGAAATTCTCTATCGAAATAGTATTTTCCAAAATTAAAAAGATATATAGTAATAAATCAAAAGGTTATTAAAAAAAATTAGTCTTTATACATACATTCAATTATTCAACAAGAACGAAATTAAAAGTAAGTATGAAAGAAATTAGGGACCTGCAAAATTTTTTTAAGTTGGTGGTAGCAAAACCATTAAATATAAAACTTAATCAAAATAGAAACAAAAAATTGGATACAAAACAGAGTGGAAAAACATTTTTACTAATAACTTTAAATATTCTTTTAAATCGATATTTGGTGGGTATTTTTCTTAAGTGCTGGTACCGATTTAAAAAAATGTAGTCTGTTTCCTATCTACTCTTCATTTTTGTTTTTGTTGGATAATTAAATGTAAGTATAAAAAATATTATTTTATAATTTTAAGTTTTTTTTAAGTTGATTTAATGTTTTTAAATTACTTTTTTATTTCGTTTATTTTTAGTTTTCAGTAAGCAATAGAATATTTTTTATCTTTAATAAGTATTTTCATTTTTGTTAAACAAAAAGTATTTTTATTTTAATTTTTATCAAAAAAATGTTGCATTATATTGTTATTTTAATAATAAAATAAATAAATATTAGGTATTCAAAAAATAAAAGTAAAATAAAAAACGTTTTTTTTTATTTTTATCGTTTTTTTTGCATTTATTATGCACTAAAAAATAAATTTTTGAAGGTGTCATTTCGATAAGAAATTTTATTCTTTGCAAAAAAGCTTTTTACATATTCTTTCTAAAAATGTATAGATTTTGAAATAATTTTGAACTTTTATAATGATTATCTACTTTTCAGTAAAGTCTACCAGAGTTTTTAAGATGTGATTAATCTAAAATTTTATCGAAAATTAAATAACATTAAATAGTAAAATAATTTTAATTTTATTATAAAAATTGAAAATTTATTAAGAGCTTCTGGTTAGAAAGTGTTGTCGTTAATAAGATATTGATATGTTATGAATGGTACCTTTATTATTTTAAAAGGGCAGTAAGTTAATGCGTTTAACTTTTCCTGAAATTACCTCAGCATCAAGTAACCATGTATCATTTAAATTAACGGATATTTGTAAGTAACAAAATTATTTTTATTTAATTATGTAAAGGCTGGCGGTGTGAATCCAGTACTGCGGCTCTGAAACGAGTTGGGATCTATAAAATCGGACAAGAACGTGTTAGCATCAATATTTTGGGATGCAAACAATTTTTTTTCCAAATTACCTCCAGACTGGTAAAACTTTAAGCTCCTAATATTAATGTAAACTTTTGGACCGGTTGGAAGTAGAAATGCGTAAAAAAGATCTGGTTTTTAAGGAAAAAAAAAACGTTTTTTTAAGGACAACAAACTTTCCCGCACGACGAAAATCAGTGAATTAAAATATAAATTGTTATCAAATCCATCCCGTTTGCAAGATTTAGTTCCTCTGTCTTCTGGCTGGATTTTTCAAAAAAAAAAAATTATTCCTTATAATAATTTTCTTAAACAAACGGTGCAGCCCTTTTCTGAAGTGAGAATCAGGAAAACTCCAAAATACGCTTCTTCGGGGTCTCCTTGATCCTTACTTTAGAAATGGAGTCCATAAATAAAAATATTACTGAAAAATAATGTATTAAATTTTAGGTATATTCTATTAAACAATCAGCTGTATTTTAACTATTTGCATGTTAAAATATATTGTGCGATGCATTTGCAGCTACAATGTTAATAGTTTAGTTTGTAGGATATCAGCTTTGTTGTTTCATCGAGACGAGAAATCTCGTCTGGAAGGCATCTTTTCGTCTCTGTCTCGATCATTTATGGACGAGAAATAAACAAACTTTTTTGCATATTTTCCTTTGTTTCCAAGATATTTTACTGTAAAGTTTTGGCAAAAAAAAAAATTAAAACCACATTGTGAGTGTAGCTAATCTTAGTTGGCGCTTTCAAACTATTACGTCATATGAAATCAAGTTTGACTCTTGTCAAAAGTTAGACACTTTGGTGCACATGTTTAATAATTATTATGTTATACCCACACACATAAGCACATTACTGCATTCTTCGTTAGGGAACTCCGTTTTCTTGTGATTTTTTCAATAACAGATTGACAAATGTCTAACTTTTGACAAAAGTCAAACTTGATTTTTTTACATGACGTAATAGTTTGAAAGCGCCAACTAAGATTAGCGACACCTACAATGTGATTAAATTTTTTTGGCAAAACTTTATAGTGAAATATCTTGAAAACGAAGGAAAATTTGCAAAAAGTATTCTTTGTTTTTAATTTAAAATTAAAAAATTAATTCGGGGCCTTTATTTTTCGCCTCTACTTACCAATCACCTTGTACAGAGGCTATACATAATATATGCTATGAACTAAAACTACAAAAAGCCACCTATAACAAAAAAAAAACCGCCAAGTATCAGCACAAAAATAAAGAATATTTTTCCAAAAATGGAAATTAAACAAATCCTTGATGTTTTAATTTAATCTTTTATCAATACATTTAAAATTTACCTAGGTACAAAAGGTAAAAGTTTAAAATTGTTTCTTCGTTTGTGAAGAGAAGAATGTACATACCAATACCAGCAACAAACTCATTTTTTATAATCGAAACAGCGCTTTAAAAAAAATAATTATCGATATTACGCAAATTATAATAGTTTGGAACAGTTTAAGACGTTTAAGTTCTTTAAGAATATGAAAATACTTACTTCTTATCTTTGTCCTTTTTATTTACTTTGCTATCTTTGCTATTTTTTTTTTTGGTTTGTTATATTCTTATGTTTAAAATGAATTCAAAATCATTTTTTAAAGGTTTTAATTTTTCAAGTACAGAGCTGTGACTTATTGCAGCACATATCGAGACTGAGAAATATCGAAATAATTTCTGCTTTGTTGTCATTGCTTTTTTTTTTTGGTTTGTTATGTTTTCACGTTTAAAATAAATTAGAATTATTTCTTAGCATAGTTTTTTATTTTCTATTTTCTGGCGTATTTAGAGCTGTGAGTTATTGTAGCACATACATTTTTTCGAGATCGAGCAATCTCGAAATAATTTCGATCTCGAAAAGTCTTCGAAGTGTTTTTCTCGATCTCGTCTCGAAAAATAAAAAGTCTCGTCTGACTTTGTCTCGAAATCGAGACGAGACGAGACGAGAAATCTCGAATTTCGAGAGTCTCGAAACTTAGCTTTTGTTTCAAAGCCTACTTTGGATAAATTAATAAAGTTTAAATAAATCAATAGAAAACCCATATTATTCATGGTGTATTATATTATTGAAAAGAAAATTTATTATATTTTTTTAGATTAAAATTTACAGGGTGTTTCATTAAAAAAAAAAGAGGTTGGCCCGATAACGTTTTTACCTAATCCCGTATATTTATTATGAAAACGTCAGAGATTATTTAACAATCAGTTTGTAACCTTTTGGTATAAGTATTCTTCTGTATCTCTTTTTAACTAAGAAAATCTGGAGTCATTCTAAAGTTGACATTTTTTTTATTTTTCCCCTGTATCTCACAAGCGAGCAAAATCCAGCCTCGTTCGCAAGATTTAGTTTCCTTTGACTTCTAGCTATTCTCACATTTCAAAAAAATGCGTCAAAATGATTTTATTAGACCATGAGCTTCTTTGGAGTATTCCCGATTCTCACTTCAGAAATGGAGTACATAAATAAGAACATATCGGAAGAAAATCACTGGGGATAGTGTATTAAAGTTTAGAAATATTTTATTAAACAATAAAATGTTTTTTAAACCATAAATTTGTGTTTTTTTTTACAGAGCAACAAACTATTAAACAATTTAGCGGCATAATTAGTGCATTAAAATTTATAAAAGAAATATTTTACAGGATCAATGATAGGTTATTGTTTGAAACAGACAATGAACACAAAAAACGCAAAAGTAGTGAACAAAAACCTTATCACACGCTGAAATTTTAATCTGGCTGAATACTATACCAAAATAAAATCAGTACTATTTGAGTTTTTATTTTGTAAATTTCGTGTGAGTCGATAAATATGCCCGGTGCACGTCTTTCCTGAGGAAGACCGTATGAGAATTGTAATCTCTACATGAACAGGGTTGGAGTCAGTGGTGTATCGCTAGAGAGTTGGGATTCATTCAAAGTACAGTGTCAAGAGTGATTGTCCGGTATGTTGAGCATGGCCATGTTCACGAATTACCCAGGAGTGGACGTAGGAGGGCTACAACAGCAAATCAAGACCGTTATTTATTGCAATATGCTCGTAGAAACCCATTTCAAACTGTCGGTGTGTATATAAGGCACTTTTTCAAAGAACACATGGGATCCATTTATCGAATCGTACGGTACGTCGGCGTCTTCGAAGTGGTGGTTTACGGTGCAGGCGTCCCCTGTGGGTACCCAGGTTAATTGCTCAGCATAGAGCAAGACGCATGGAGTGGGTGAGGGCGCATATGCAATGGGACCAGCACCAGTGGCATAACACCATGTTTTCCGATGAAAGCCGTTTTTGCCTACTGAACGATGACTGTCGTATTCGTGTTTGGAGACCAACAGGACCTCAGCATAGACTGAATTTGGCGCTTAACATCGACCCAAGTCAACGTCATAGTGTTATGGTGTGGGGGGGCATTTTGTATGGTACCCGTACCCCATTGATCATTGTACCGAGAACTATGACCGGTCAATTTTATTTGGACAATGTCATTAGAGGTGTAGTTCGTTTATTTAGGTGCCATTGGTGAACAATTTGTTTTTATGGACGATAATGCTCCCCCACATAGAACTGTGGCTGTCCAAAATGCGCTAGAGGAAGAAGGAATTGAGCGAATGGATTGGCCGCCGAATTCTCCAGACATGAATCCAATAGAGCATGTCTGGAGCTACATTTCCAGAAGGTTAAATAACCAAAATATTCCACTAGAGACAACTGACCAACTTCGAAATGCCATTTTAGAGGAGTGGGAAAATATCCCCCCAGAAGGCATTAACAACCTCATCAATAGTATGAATCACAGGGTGGAACAATGTAGAAGAGCAAGGGGAGGTAATACACGCTACTGAGGTAGCAAAAAATATATTTTGTCTACTTCTGTATTATTTTGTACTATTAGTTTTATTTTCTCTTACAACCGAATACATAATTTTGATGTTATTAAATTAATTTGAATTTGAAGGGAATGTGTTTTTTTTTATATAATGATAGAATGTTGACCAATAACCTTGGTTTTGTTTTTAATTTTCTAACAGTTTTAAGATTCAAGCTAATGCACTAATTATGCCACTTGAGTGTTATATATATATATATATATATATATATATATATATATATATATATATATATATATATATATATATATATATATATATATATATTTTTAAGAGTGGATTAGGAATCTGCTAACAGACACCTGAGCGTAGGGATCTTATGTGCTCAGGTAGTGTCGGGTTGGCTGTTTGGCTGTTGCCGACCGACTAAACCCTTCCCCCTCTTTGGGCGATAGACATATCGCATTGGGATCCGCTTTCGCATTACTTCAATACGACACGTCGGTGATGGTTCCCAGGTAGGATTATAGGTAACTCTTTTGCATATTGACCGGAGTCATTTCATTTAAGCATCGTGGTGAAACACTCGGGTGTTTCTCGCAGGTACACAAGTAATTGTCACAGAGTTACAGATCTAATCACAGTTAAACATATATATGGTTCATAAGTAGGACATCACATACTACATCACAAACTGCCTCAAAAGTAAAGAAAAGGATATCACAGAATTATCACAGAATGGTGCGGATCTCAGATATAAGTAGCAGTTATCGAGCTTGTCTTTGTTCTCTTTCTTTGGTTTCAATTATCCTTCTAATCACCTCGTATGCATCATTCCAACTTTCTTCAGACTTCATTAGACTCTCCATCATATTTAGTGGCGTGCACAGTTCGCCGGTCTTTAGCAGATACCTTTCTCTTGCCGCGTGCCATCTTGGGCAGTCGAACAAGGTATGTCGCACATCATCTTCGCCTTGGCAGTATCTACAACGATCTGTATCAGATTTTCTCCTTGAATGCAGGTATTTATTAAAGCAGCCATGTCCAGAAAGTGCCTGTGTCAAGAAGTAGTCTATTACATCATGAGTTCTTTCTGTCCATCTTACAATGTTTGGAACAAGACTATATGTCCACCGCCCATACTGGCCGTTTTCCCATTCTTCCTGCCATCTTGCATACAAATGTGCTTTCGCTGTCTGTTCTGGTACCCCATGGTACCGTTCGTATCTCTCTTCTATTTGTAAATTTATTGGGGGTATTCCTGATATAACCGCAACTCCTTGCGTCGAAATTGTTCTGTAAGCACTACAAACTCTTATGCACATTGCTCTTTGAATTCGTAAAAGTTTTGTGGTAAGGACTTTATTCTTGGAGACGACATGCCATGCTGGGCACCCGTACAATAGTTGAGAGTGTACCACACTTGACAGCACTCTTCTCTTGGTAGCATTTGGTCCTCCTACGTTGGGCATAAGTTTAGACAGTGCTCTTACCGTCCTTTCTGCTTTATCAATGATGTATGATATATGGGGCGCGAACGTCTTCGTGTCTAAATATACACCTAGATATTTTAGTGCGCTCTTTGGCCTTATCAGAGTACCCTGAATATCAAACGCTATGGGGAGCACCTTTCTCTTTTTGGTGAGAATTACTGCTTCTGTTTTTTCCGGGGCCAATGTAAGTTTTTTACTCTTAATCCATTCTGAGATCCTAAGCATTGCAGTGTTGGTAAGGTTCATGAGCATGGATTCTGTCTTTGCAGTTGCCACAAGTGCTATGTCATCTGCAAAACCCACCAGCGTAGTTCCGTTTGGTATATCTAGACGCAACAGCCCATCATACATAATATTCCACAGGGTAGGGCCCAGAACTGATCCCTGCGGGACTCCGCTATTGACCTCCAGAATACTGGTATTTGTCATATCGCTCATGGTAATACATCTATCAGAAAGATAAGCTGATATTACTCTTATAAGACTTTCGTCCATTCCTTTGTCTCTAAGGGCCTCCAGGATTATTTGCCACGACGCACTATTAAAGGCGTTTCTGACATCAAGAGTTATTACAGCGCAAAGTTTCCTATTAGCATGTGCGAAATCTGCAGCCTCCTTAGCAATTTTGAGAACTTCGTTGATTGCATCTACAGCTTGTTTTCCCGTTTGAAAGCCGTATTGTTTGGGAGAGAGACCCCCTGTTCGTGCCACTTCGTCCTTTAATCTGCCAAGCAGTAGCTGTTCGTATAGTTTGCCCTCAATGTCTAAAAGGCATATAGGTCGTAAAGATGACGGGTCTTCCACTGGTTTATTGCCCTTTTGCAGTAGTAGTAGCCTTGCTTTTTTCCATTCCTCTGGGAAGAGTCCCTTGGTTGCTAGTTTATTATACACCTGTAGAACATAGTTTGGGTTTGTCGCTACGATAGCTTTTATTATTTCTGTAGGGATATTGTTTGGTCCGGGTGCTTTGCCAGTCTTAAGTTTATTACATGCAAGTTTTAATTCGTTTAAAGAAAAATTTAAGAACCTAGGTCTAATATCACAGGTAAATATCACAGATGGATGTACGGGGAACAAGTGCCTGGCCACAGTTAGCATCCTTTCCAGGGTAAGATTCAGTCTTGGCGGAAAACCAAGCATTCCTCTCATGACTACTCTATATCCGTCTCCCCTATATATCTTCTTCAACTTTATTGCATAGGGTTTTCCAGCAGGTATACTTCGATTTTTTAATTTCGTTTCTAAGTTCTTTCTTGGCTTCTTTAAAGTTTTCCCATATGTCATGACTTAGTAATGTTTGACTTTTCTTGCTCTGGTGTATTTTCTTCGCCAACTTATACAATTTCTTCGTAGATCTGCTATCTTTTCGTTCCACCAGTACGTTGGCTGCCTATTCCCATTTATTGGCTTTTTCCTTGGCATTACTCGTCGCATACTTTAGTAAGCATGTGTCTGTGAAGTTGGTCGAGCTAAGGGTTAAGTTTTCAAATTCCCATCCTGTAGAATATGATCGAGTTTTTGTTTGTCTAGCTTTCCAACTCTCCATCCGCTAGATTCTGAGTAACGTTCCACGAGGTTGCGTTCTTCATTAATGCAGAAGCTGATGTAGTTGTGGTCGCTTAACGATTCTAAGTCTAATACCTCCCACCCATTTACGAAAGGTATAAGTTTTGTGCTTGCTATTGTCAAATCCACAATTGAGCCATAATTACCCACTGGAAAAGTTGGTTCCTCTCCTTCGTTTACTATAGTTAAATCATGCTCCGCAATCCACTCCAACATTGCAACACCTCTTTCGTCGGTACGTCTTTCACCCCATTGTGGGGACTTAGCGTTAAAATCACCGGCTATAATAACTTCCTGTTTCGTTCTTTTTATTAGACTATCAATTTGATCTAGTGTTTCCTCAAGATTTTCAATGTCTTCATTACCTGAGGAGTAGCAGCTATAGATTGTATAGCCGCTCAAGGTAACATAGGTAAAGCCCGTCCCATAGCCCCACTTAGATATTGGTATGTCGGTATCTATAATCTTTATGGCAGTATTTTGATCGGGGTCCTGCATCCAGTCTTTTCTAGATCCAATTGCATTGCGGTTTGGCTCACTTACAATAAGTATTTTGGCATTTAGCTTCCTTGCGGTAGCCAGTGCCATGTCTAGGGCCGATCTACTTCGGTGTGTATTTATTTGAATAATTTTCATTTTTTTTCTGGTACTTTCCCCTAGCCTTCTTTGACATCTTTGGTTGTTTGACTGATGCCCTTCTCTATTGCAGAAAATACAAAAGGTTTGTTCTTACAGGAGTTTGCCTGTGTCCTTCCTTTCCACATTTCATGCATAGATGCTTTTGCTTACCTCCGTACATTGAGCTTTAGCATGGCCATATCCCCAGCATCTAAAACATTTTGAGTCTTGCACCCTTCGAAGATATAAAAAAAAAAAAAAAAAAAAAAAAAAAAAAAAAAAAAAAAAAAAAAAAAAAAAAAAAAATTATGTATCTAATATATATATATATATATATATATTTATTTTTTAATTCACTTTTTATTGTCATTTTCAACAATAAAACTTATAGAAAAATAAACATTAATTTAAAATAATAATAATTGTTATTATTTTACCCACATCTGTCCTGTCCTGTAATATACGACATTAAGGACCAACGCTTAGCAACGACGATGATGATGATGATGACTTTTTTTATAAATCATTTTACAGTTTGGGAAGGCATAGTATTAAGGACCTTTTTTACTTAATTAACATTAAAGACCTTTTGGACAACAGCCTCTGGTTTGTGACATTATTGTCAACTGTCACGTCATCACTTCTTCGGCTTATGGTCACTGAACAAAGACCACAGATACCATCCAAGTGTCACAGAACCCCGCCCTCTATACTACTTACGACAACTATTTTAAATACCACTAATAAAGACGTTCAAATTTCCGAAACTAGCTTAGTTTTGGAACCTTTAGATCAAAAATATGCAAAACTTTTTCTGGCCCATACACAAAATAATAATTTAAATCGATTAAAAATCCTAAAAGAAAATTTACGACTAGACCATCTTAACAAAGGGAAAAACAGTCGATTATTGAAATTTGCAATCAATACAACAAAATCTTTTTCTTACCTAACGACGAACTTACATGTACAGACTTAGTCGAACACGAAATTAAGGTCACAAGCGTGACCCCTACAGTTTCAAAAATGTATCGATACCCCAAGGTTCATAAGGAAGAAATTAATAAGCAAATCGACAAAATGTTGAAACAAGAGATTATACAACCGTCAGTATTTTCTTATAATAGTCCTTTATGGGTGGTACCCAAGAAAATGGACGCATCCGGTGAACGAAAGGTGAGAGTGGTGATTGATTACAGGTCACTTAACTCCGTTTCTATAGGGGATAACTTACCTATTTCTAATATAGAAGAAATATTAGACCAGCTTGGTCACTCCCAATACTTTACTATCCTCGATTTAGCTTTGATTTCACCAAATCCGAGTGAAACCCGAAGACAGGCCTAAAACAGCTTTGTCCACTCCCCAAAATAAATATGAATTCCTTCGTATGCCCTTTGGTCTTAAAAATGCTTCCAGCACTTTTCAAAGATGCATGAATATAGCATTCAATTTTTTCAAACTTTGCTAAGCCCCTAACTAATCTTCTAAAAAAGGATCAACCATTTATTTGGAACGACGAGCAACAAAAGTCATTCGAACATTTTAAATCTATCCTAACTTCTGAAACTATTTTGCAATTCCCAAATTTTACAAAAGAGTTCATTGTCACAACTGATAGTTCTGACTATGCGTTAGGTGCAATTTTATCTCAAGGTCCTGTAGGTCAAGACCTACCTGTAGCCTATGCATCTCGAACTTTAAACAAAGCTGAATGTAATTATGCCACTATAAAAAAGGTAGCTTTGGCGATAATTTGGGCTGTTCAACATTTCAGACTTTATGTGTATGGTAAAAAATTCACAGTCTTGACTGATCATCAACCACTTACCTGGCTTTTTAATTGTAAAAATCCTTCTAGTAGACTATTTCGTTGGAGATTAAAACTCGAAGAGTTCAAATATGAAATCAAATATAAACCCGGTAAAATTCTAATGCTGACGCATTATCTTGCAACCCTTGTTATTCGGAAAAAATATTACTAATTTCTACTAATGAAAATACATACAATGACTTTATAAAATTTCACTATATTAATCAAGAACTACCTAACATCAAAATTATTAAAGAAAATATAGTCAAAAGGTACCAAACGCTTTTATTTACTCGACAGATTTAGACAAAACGAACCCATATCATTATAATCTACATGAGGCCTTACAAAAAATACAAAACGAAGATCCCAAACTACACAACACACTAAAATTGACAAAAGACACTTTTCTTTTTTTGCAAAATTAAATCATTTCGATAAACTAACCTACCAAGATCTTTTTATACTTTGCAAAATTTTAAAAAGCAACTAAAAACACCAAAGATATCGAAACAATCTTCTTAAAAAATCCAATTAAAGAGAATTCTAACCTTAAAGAGTCCATGATATGTGAAATGATACATTACCTGTTCAATAAATCAAATATAATATAGTTTTAGTAAACAAATCAAAATTGCAACCTAAAGATAAAAACGAAATCAAACAAATATTTTCGAAATCACGAATCATCTCTAGCAGGACATTCAGGCTTTAGACGAACTTACCTACGTATTAAAGAAAATTACAAATGGTCTAACATGAAAAATGACATTAAAAACTTAATTCGATCATGTGAATCTTGCCAATTAAATAAAAAATCCATTTCTGGAAAAGCTCCCATGCAAATAACTACTACCAGCGAAAAACCATTTCAACGTTTAGCGTTAGACGTAGTAGGACCTTTACCTTTACAGAAAACGAAAACAGATTTATATTAACAATGCAAGATGACTTAACCAAATTTTCTTATGCTAGTGCTATTCAAAATCACGAAGCCACTACTATTGCAGACCAATTTGTAAGATTTATTTCTATTTTTGGAATTCCCGAATCTATTTTAACAGATCAAGGTACAGATTTCACATCAAATTTAATTAAGGAAGTAAACAAACTTTTTAAAATAAAACATACTTAGTCAAGTCCTTATCATCCACAAACTAATGGTTCTCTCGAACGTAGTCACCATACACTTAAAGAATATTTAAAACATTACATTAATACACAACAAAACAATTGGGACGAATATGTACACTTAGCAATGTTTACATACAACACACACGTACACAGAAGTACGAACTACACACCCTTTGAACTTGTCTTTGGACATAAAGCCTCTATACCTAACTCGTTGACAAGCAAACCCGAATTTCGATACACCTATGACGACTATTACTCAAACCTTAAGTTAAAAATGAACAAATCTTTTCAACTTTCAAAAGAAAATCTATTACACTCAAAAGAAAAGTCAAAACAACAATACGATAATAAAATAAGGTCAAACGAAATAAAAATTAACGATATGGTTTTCATAAAAAACATGGGTTCACAACCCGGACATTCTAAAAAACTTTTACCTAATTTCAAAGGTCCTTACAGAGTAATAAAAGTTAATTCTAATAAAACATACGACGTCGAAATAAAGAAAAATAAAATAACTACTTATCATTATAATTTATTAAAACCTTCGTTTTCCTCTGTTTCAGACGAAAATGAAGAAGATTAACCTACTAACTATTATCTTGATTCTATCATTAGAGGGTCTATGTGAAATTAATCAATATAAGGTCACACCAATTGATAAAAGATCGGGTATATTTTACCATAATCTAGGACACGCTAAAATTTCTACTGATTTTTATAATTTATTTTCGTTTACTAATATAACTTTTTATCAATTAAAATTAAACTTTGTTAAAACAATATACGATCGCTCAGAGAGTTTATGCCAGCATCCCATAAGTTTAATTATGAAAGACAGTACCAATTTAAATAATACTATTTTAAAAAATAGTCAAAAAATAATGGTAAACGTTTATATAGCTGCAACGAATTGCTTAATTTATTAAATGCAGATCGCACAAATTAATGAAAAGTTTGAATCTATTCAACATTTGACTGGACATTCTTTAATTCTCGTAATAAACGCGGAATATTTAATGGAGTTTCTTATGCTATTAAATGGCTTTTTGGCACACCAGACGCAGACGATGCTCAATATATACTGACGCAATTAAAGCAATTAGTCAAC